>OX419582.1:19100147-19205692 GCA_948473455.1 Teleiodes luculella | reverse complement strand
CACATTGTAAAAAAAAGCTTTTGAGCAATTCGGCGCCGGCGCCGGGCGGCCCGCGGGCCGCGCAGCCCCGCCGCCCTAACCGCGCCCCGCGGGCCGCCACTATCCTACCCTACAACCTACCCTAGGATACTAATAAGTAACCTGAAGTATCACCGGAGACGCTTCTTTCACTAGGCAAAACTATCCCTTGAGCTTACACTGACAAAATCCCTAAACACTTACAAAAAATATAAAAATGTTCTATAACGCATACCTAATAAATAAGATGTAGACAATTAACATTATCATCAATGGTTGTACCAGTCTATTAAATTAGGGTAGGTAAAGTTGACTTCAAAATTTACGGTAATATCACTGGTTGCTTTGCTGTTGCGTTCAAATAGTTTATATTGATCTAATGGTACATTATGATTAGTAGTTAACTCCAGTGTCACTCCAAGCTGCTCTGTAATTTTCTAAGCTTGAGCGCATTAAATGATGGAGGTGATGAGTCGCGCCTTGAAGTTGACTATCCTCTCGGAGGTTTGTGCGATGCGGAGGATGAGGTCTTGGATGAGGTTGGCGATGCCGCGGTTGGCGATGATGAAGAGCCGGGTGATGGGGCCGGGCACTCCCTCGGTGAGGTTGTCACCCTTGGGCGCGCTGGGGTCATCGCCCTCTGCAGGGGCCGCCGCGTCACCCGAAGAGGAGCCAGACGAGGACCCTGCCACCAGCTGAGGGTCACACCAACAAACATATTATTTAGGTATTTCATGTTAACCTCGTTGAGCCACCAAATGCTATTATTGCCTACCTACTCACTCAAAAAACGCGATTTTGTGTTTTTTATATTCTATATAGCGAAATATTATATTATATATACCTACACATGCAAAGGAGTTTTCAGATAACCCTATGAGTAAAATGTATTAAAAAAAAGTATTTAAAATACTTAAGATAATAAAATAAATAGACTGAAAGAAATACATAAAAATATATATTTAATCAATTGATTGGCGGGATGCTGTTATTGATTGTATATTATTTATTAAAATACATTATTACGTATTAAAAAGAAACTCAATAATACCTTAAATTAGAACAAGGTTACCTTTTACTACCATACATAGAGCAACATTAAAAGTAAACTAATCAAGGTTAGTAGTAGTTAGTAAACTTCCTGAATAAGATTAATCACTTTTAATATTACATCCTCCGTTATGTTAAAACGATGGTTTAAACAAATTCACTGCATGTAATTATGTTAGTATTTAATTATTTATGTTATCTACGATTCTACATGGTATTACCGTTAATTTATCAATCAGAAACTACCTAATTGAAAAGTCATGAAATTTACTACCTAATTCAGTTAAGTGAAATATATTTTATACATCAGAATAATTATAATGTAGGTACCATAGAGCTACAATTTGCCAGAAAAATTCAGTCCAATCATTTTTTTTAACAATTTAATTGGTAATTGGTTCTCATCTAAGGTTCTCATATACCATTGTGTCCATGCAAATGTATATACTTACTTATTATAATTTATTAATATGTATAAAGTTGGCGTCTGGCTGCCATAAAGCGAATCTGCCTAAAGCGAACGAGGGAATAAACCAACATGCAAAAAGAGAATTTAGGCTGCCTAATATTAAGGTCAGGTGCCACAGTGTATTTTTTTTGATAGTTTTGTCATTGAATAATATTATTAATCTAAGTATAATAGAAATTTCTAATACGTTACCAAAATATGATCGTGCGTGGTGGCTTGTTATATTGTAATATTATAGCACGGCATAATATATTTATAAGTATTCATTTTAGCGATACAACTACTCTTAATTTCACCGGAGGGGTTGTGATGATTATATTCTGAACTAATAACAAAGAGAATATAGTTAGTAGGTAAAATAATAATAATAATAATAAATCCATTTATTTCAGGCAATATTTAAATATAGATGTTAAATATGTAAAATATGCTTGGACGAGTTTATCAAACTGTAAATCTCTCGTAGGCTTAGGTTAAGGAGGCAAAAGGGTCTATGGCTTTGTTTTTGTTAGAAACAGCTTAGCTAAGCTACTTCAAGTCTTACTACTAATTACTGCACTGTGTTATTCTTACTGTATATTATTTTCTACAACTACAATACAATGAGAAAATCAAATCAACTGGGTCGTTTAGACCGCTGTCCTACTGCTACGGAAATGCTACGAGTGTAGGGAAGCGTAGGTGTCTGTAGTTGTTGATGTGGTGTACTTGTGGATCGTTAGGGTCCAGTGTTGCTGTATGGGAGGCAGTAAGGCCGACATTGAGAGAGTCGGTGCCAGCGAAAAGCCTGAAGGCGGTCCCAGCCGCTCGCGCCATGGCCTCCGCAGGACGCTGCAAAATCAATCCTCCTCACTCGCACCACAAATACTTCTAGTCTTCCTACTTCTAACTTATTTAAGACAAATATAGGTAATATATGTATCCTGCGGGATTCGTCGATGATACAGCGATATCCATTTGCTGAAATGTTTTTATTTCCTTTAGATCTATATTTTAATACTCGTATTTGTTTGTGTTTACCCCAAATCTGCACCTTTATTGTTTTTCAAGTAGTGTCAAGCATCTATGTTCCCAAAATCGTAAAATGTTGGTGTATTTATGACAATAATTAATGGGAGTAGGATCATCCAAGTTATTAACCTCAAGACTGTTTAGATCCTACAAATGTGAATATTACTTGTTACTTATATTATATACTATTATATTATATTTTACTTGTATGTATTTAAAATTATATGCGTGCTCGAATGGAAAGCAAAATAGTCCACAATTTAACTCTAGTTATTTTCTGTTAGACAATCTACATGTTTGAAATGGCTTTCCTAATAATAATCGTTTCAAGGTACCTATAAGGTAATAAATATTGTCCCAACAATAATGTAAGTTTTCTATCAGCTTGGTTCATTTGGATATTACCCTTATGTTATACATAATTATATTATGCCTTCTTATTTGTTAATGCAATGTATTTTTAATTTTCTAGAACTTACTCTGACAATGTCGAAGAGGAAGTTTCCGGACCCGCCGCCGGAGGCTCCTGCTTGCCCCCCGAAGCTCAGGAATCTGGAACAAGCAGCAGAGTTGATCACCAATCCACCACTGCCATTAGCCGCGTTGCATACCGCCTCCGTAACTGCACTCATTTATGCCCACACGCAATAGTTATATGATCAAATACTCGTTGGTATAGCACTGTCTAGTAGAAATCGAATCGTGCGAATCGAAAACTAACGCAAAAACCTACAATAGAATAGTGCACTCGTTCTTGCTGCGTTTGTTGTTGTTGGGAGTTATTGTTGGTGCGTTGGAGTTGGGAGGTATTGAAATATCGCCAATTTATGTGAAAATTGCATAAAAAGAATGTGCGTAGATAATTTTTTTTTCTGAGTATATAATATGCGTACCTATGTACCAGTGACCCCACTATTCGAAAAGTTAAATATACGTTAAACGTTTGCTTGAAGTCTTATATGAATATCTCATAGTCATACAATATTTTTTAGACACAAAATGCATCAACTTTTATGTGATAACACGGTTGCTTTCAGATTGGTTATTTGTACCTTTTATTTCTGTTCTCTTCGCTGTTGTCGCCGTCGTCGAGGGTGATCTCGTCGATGCTGGCGGAGTTGGTCTGCGCGGCGGTCTGCTGATCCTCGCTGGCAGCTGCCTGCTGGTCGCCTGCACCCTGACCCTCGCCAAAAGCCACGCGAACCTCTGCCTGCTGTGACTCAGCTCCCGATAGCAGTTGGTTCTCGTCAGCGATCGCGTTCTGGAAAACCATTCAAAATATTAAGACGGTTTATCTCAAAAAGTATGCCAATGATCGTGGAATGGTCGGTGTCAACGATGCGATGAGATGACGGTGACGATGGCGATGGCTATGGAAGAGCGGTCTGCGCTTCACTGCCGTCCTTGGCAGGTTGGGGTTAGTGCGCGATAGTGCGACGCTCATACCGGCAGGAAGAAAAGCGCCCGCTTGCGCCGACGCAGGTCTTCGGTGGTCGAGCTGATAGTTGTTGCGACCGTGGTAGTGGTCACTGGTGAGGAGTCGGCATCGTCGTCATCGTCGTCGTCGTCTTCGTCGTCACTGAGCTCAACCGTGCCGCCGCCTGCGCCGTTGCTGCCGCCGCCGCCATTACGGTTGCCACCCAGGAATGACCTGAGTACTACTGGCCCGAGGGTCTGCAGTACTGCGCTTGTAATTTGTTGTACTTTCTGTTCGATAATCTAGAACATACACCGCCCTTAACACACCGCCGATAAGCACCTAATATCTACAAGCAACTATTCCAAAACCTGCGAATATATAATAAGATACATTATTCTGCACTATTTTTAGTCATGTGCTCAAAGCTTGCGTGCCTTTGCATAAAACTCTGATTTAAGAACAACTTGGTCAGTTTGTTGCGAAGCTGCTGTTTCTTTTATATGATACGTAGCGAAGTGTTTGCCAATATGTACAGTTTTGAGGAACAGTAGGTATTCGACATTCGTTTAGTCGTAGCCATAGGTAGGACGTACATCCTGCTGCAGTTGAAGGAGATGATAGTTTTGCGAGTGCAATGTGCACTATATGTTGTGTCAGACGTGTCATTTACCTGTGTCAGGGTGGGGAACAGTTGCCGGAGAATGCCGATGGTTCGCTTGTTCCTTTCGCTCAGATCAGAGCCGGGGGCACCAAGGTTCAGCGTCGCTAAAGTCTCCTGTAATAGCAAAAACACTTTGTTGTAATTATTAAGATTAGTCAAACTATTAACGTCTACGTGTGAATGTTTTATTTAGTTATTTAAGTGCTCTGCCACGAACTTTACGTAATGGCCGCTCTATAAAGGTTCCAAGCGCAACAGACTTTACCCCTAGCAATTGACCTGTGGCTCCTAAGAAAGGTTATGAACCCTTTAGATGTTACGTTGCTGAGGAGGACATTAAGATGAAGTAATTGCAAAAATGAGTACATAAGTAGTAAACCCTTCACAAAGCAATGGAATTACGTAATTATTTTATTTAAGGTTCGTCAGCAATTAGGGACACGGCACGCGAGACAATGGTAATTTTACTGCGTGCGCACTGACCCGTGGTCGGTTCTTCGATTGTAGGTCGTGGGTGCCTATTTTTAATATCTATTTTTGTAATTCTTTCGATTAGCCTATTGATAATTACATACATTCGCTATAAGTGTTATTATAGCGATTCGTTTCGCAGCCCGCACGGGTGGCTGGGCAATGAGGACATCTACTTAGTTGTAATGTATCTTAAAATGTAAGCATACGGGGCCAAGTATTGCCTACAATTACTAAACTGTACTAAATCTAGAAGGACAGTGTACGTACAGGTAGTTCAGGGTCGTATTTTTTTTTGGGATTATCAAGCTAGTACTAAATAAGACTTGGCCTAAAGGACTTGCAACCAGACCAGAAACACAAAAAAAAAAAGAAAAATAAAACAAACCTGGGCACTGGCAGCGGGCGCAATGATCTCGATGATCTCTGGCTTGTCGTCGCCGGCGGGCGCAGGCGCGGGGTCAGGGTTGGCTGCGGGGTCGGGGCTGGCTGCGGGAGCCGCCTGCGCAGCCATCAGCGCCGCACACACCGCCCAAATAAATGTTGCTGTCCTCATTATAACCACTTCAATCAAACCTCCTAACGGACTTATCGACCTGCCGCTTTTGTAACTGGCTTCTGTGAAAAATTAAAATCTAAATTTAATAACTATTTATATCCGTGACTACAATAAATGTGATATTTTATTAACCAGCTCAGTATCGCACACGTATTTGTCTGTATAGTGTAGTATGATATAAGTTTGTTAAAAGTGGTGTTTCGTATGCAGGTGGCGTTGATATTGGGCAAGATGGTGGTTGGCCAGTATCTGGCGAGGTGACGACAGGCTCTGACCTTTGACGGCGAGCCTACAGCATTGTTTTGTTTTACACTTCAATTAGTGAGATGCTATGGACATTTCTTAAACCAAAAGAGCGGTTACTATCTTTTACCGACGTTTATATCCACCGTCGCTTACGATATGGGTAAGGGTGGGGCTAAAATTACTATTATCACCCTATGATTTATTTTTTGTTAAAAATGTGCTACAAAAGAAGTAAAATAAGACAAGAAAATTTATTGGATTCATCTAGAATTTGATTCATCTAGAATTTATAAAAAAATATATAAGAAATTAAAAAATAGTTCAATATGGTTTCCTTCAATATCGGTAATCAAACCAAAAAATACGCTGTCCTTATTTTCTTGGTATTTTTATTAACTTTACATAGCAAAAACTTTTTTTTAATTGTTCGTGTCATATAAATTATAGAAAAAATGATTTACAATTACTAAAACGCTAAGAGCTAACAATTAATCATTATATTTAATCAGGACGTGATTGCAGAAAGCAGATGGATCTATAAATGAAGGATAAAGTGATAAAAAAAAATCTTCTTATCTCTCTATTCAGGGTAAGCTGATGAGTTGTCCCTCTCTAGTCCATTGTTCTGATGCACTGTCAATAAGTATTACTAGGCATTTAATCACTGTTTATGTCATTATGTTATTTTAACAATTAATTCCAGTTTTTGTTCCAATTAGGTAAAGTACTACTTAATAATTTATTGCACGTGTATTATTTACTATCCACGTGAAGTGAATAGCGGTAAATCGAGTGTAAGTATATATTTTATTGAAAAACACTAGAGCCTTGCCTAGTTGCCTTGTGTCTGGAAGTTGTACATTTATATAAATATGTGTTTCTCTTTTTACGTATATAATATCCGCTGAACACTCAGTGCCCGAGCCAAGTTTGGGATCAAATGGCCGAATGTGAGATGCACCCACTCTCCTTAAATATTGGGTTATAACAATATCATAAACATCCCGATCGAATTAATTAGGGTGAAAAATCTTTTGACCTTGCTGACCCTGAGCGAGCGCATTAGAAAATGACAAATCACTAATTTTAAATCAATCAAGGAAAGTTATAAATGACTGTGCTTATGCACCCATACGCTGTATTATAAAAAAAATTAATAAAATAAAACTATAGACTTGTTTACAAAATAATGAATACCTAAGTGAATTACCTAGATATGTATGATATAAATTGAAAAAGTGGTCATGTGCTCTGAAGCTGGCCGCGCATACATGAGTAGCTATTATGCACTTGCGTGTTGGTAAGACAAGTGTATTAGCGTTGCGCCACGGTTTAGTGGAACGCGAGTTACGGGCTTCTTTCGAGATCAGACTGTCCTAACTTGCACAACATCCACCCGGAACTTAGCTGCGCCAAACCTACTTTGTTCTGCCGGTACAATTCTACAATACCTATCACATTTTTGAACATAGAACGTTTTTTGATTGACTAATTTATGTTTCTGATAAAGATCGAAACCACTGATATATTCATAGGTTTTATTGACCTTGCGACACTGACAAGAAGAATGTCGGAACGTTTTTGATATACATGCCTGCTTAAGGAATTTGGATTACCAAACTATGACCTTACTAATTGAGCAGCAAGTGGTGGAATATTCCACTTGCGTTCAGCTTTCCAACGACCTTCATGTTTAGTCCAATAGGAAGTTTTGCTTAGTTTTATTGTGATTTATAAAAATTTTGTAAGATTTTTTACTATTGTTTATTTACAAGTAAGGTATCTCTAGTTTCCAAACTAATTAAATTGTATCACTAAGTAAAATATTTTTTTTGTTTGAGGTGACGAGCATGTTCTTCACTTTGTGTTCTCGGATCGGCGAAGATCGGATTAAAAACTAAATAACAAAAACACAAAAAAAATGTACCCAATTTGCCTAAGCTATCTGAAACAATACATTTGAGTAATACTTTTTTTTAAACCTACACCAAAGAAAAGTAACTAAATTTTTATAAAAAATATATTTATAAATGAAAAATCATCATCATCAATTTTTTTTACCTGTCATGCAAATATTTAGTTTCTTTCTGTCAATTATGGTTAGTCGAGACTGACCACAAAAAACAGGAAAATTGCAAACAAGGATTTATTTTGTTTTATTTGATTTGATTGTATTTTAGCCGTGTTTTCAATCTCTCGAACGTCTCACTTAAGATGCGGTTTCACTGGCGAGCATTACCACACCGTCCCACTTCGTGTAGTTGTTGTGTTATGATCCAAAACGATAATTTATTGTGCAAGCTGAAGCTATTACTAGGCTCACGTCAAGAGATTTCCTTCGTATATATTATTATATAATACCCAACCATTATAATATACTATCATTTTGATTAAACCTGGGTGTTATGAAAAACAAATGTAATGTATATACTCGTACTTTTATGGACGCGTGATGCAGTTTGAGAACAGCTAGTAAGAAATAAAAAAACTTGTGAAAATGATAACTTGCCAATAGAGAGTTTCTTCTTTTACAAGTAATGGACATAATTGTTTCAAACTATTGTAACAAGCAAGGAGTTGCTTTAAAACAATGCGATGATGACCCCGACCTCAGTGGCTTACTTCGCAAACTGTTATATAAGGCCGTTAGTAAATAGAGAATATCAATATGTTTGTTTGCGCGCGCATGATATCGCAAGTTGAAAAAAGCGAATATTGGTCACTTGGAACAGATTGCTACTATATAATAATAATAATATTTATTTAATAAAAGCTACAAAGGCTCATTGGTGTTAGTAACAAACAGACAACCTATATTATGTTAGTAAAATAATCCTAAACAGGAGGTGGTAAGGTTGACTTATTGTTCGAAATTATTGTAACTTTATTTGCTTACGTTCTTAATAAGACTTAAAAAGATATATTCGTAAGATTAATGTCATCGATGTTAATTATAAGGAAAACTGCATAAAATATATTTAAAATAAGCTCATGTTTTTTTCATTATAGCTAAACGTGAGTCAATATATAGATTTTTGTAAACAATGACCCTACGTTTAGAAAACGTTGTTTAATAAACTATTCTTAATTTGTATGTTTTAAAAAGAAAAGTAAAAAATTTATAACAAAAATTGGGATTTGATGTATTTAGTAGGGGACTGAGCTCCTCTCTATATCCAAGATGCATATCACCGTTGTAAATTAAAGTAAGGTAGAGAAAAGAGAGATTAAATTCTGTTACAGCACAGCACCAAAGCAGCTCTATTTCCGTATGTCGCATGATAACGAACTACAACCACTGCTACGACGCTTATTATCCACGAGGTGACAAGTGACAACACTACCCTACCTTACGTAAAACATATTGTCCGTCAGTTGCAACTAGAATGCTCTTTTTACGGATGTAACCCTAAACAAAGTGACGATTGTTTCACAAATTATAGTCCAAGCTTTTGTTCTTTATTACGTATCTTATGTTCACGTGTCACAATGACCAAATACAATCGTACCGTCATGTAATATATTAATCACCTATTTTGTAACATCTCTACATCGCTGTTAGCTTCCTGAGAAAACAAATTTACAGACATTCAATGTTTCATAAAATTTGCTACATTCAAATTAATCACTGAAGAACATGTTTATTCTAGATTCAAATTATGATGTTTGTCTAATATTAACAGTTATGTATGACACTATGTACAATATACATTAAAAAAATAACCCCTGTTTCTCTTAGTCACGTTATGACTTGAGAGCAGCTTTATCAATATCATTCTTTTTTAAAATGTGTTCTAAAACTTTGTAGAAGGTTCTTACATTAAAAAAAACCGGCCAAGTGCGAGTCGGACTCGCGCACCGAGGGTTCCGTACAAACCTGCAAGGTTTACAAAGTTCGTTCATTACGACAATCGAGTCATAACTATGGTAATCTTATTGCAAAATGAAATTCATAACATTACAATGGGGAAAGATGGAGGAGCATAAATTTAAGACAAAGATCTCTTTATCGTTTAAGTAACTAAGTACTAAGTAAGTATTTCAACTTGATAGCTCTACGCGTTCATGAGGAAAAAAGTAATAAGTTTATATTTATTAAAAAATATATATTTTGTAATGTAACTAAAAATTTAAGGTTTTCGGAATTTTTCCTTTATGTGTGCTATAAAACGTTGCTTCATGCCAAATTTCAAGATTCTAGGTCGACTGGAAGTACCCTTTAGGTTTTGATTCCCTTGCGAGTACTTGCGAGTTTCAAAATATGCAGCTTAAATTGCTGTTTCTTTTGATTGCGTTGACATAGAAGTTTGATTTTGTTACAGCTTAAAGGTATTATAGACCTGAGTATTTGGTATGAATTTCAATTTAATACCTCTACGCGTTTATGAGGAAATGGGTAGTAAGGTTAAAATTATTAAAAATATATATATTATGTGATGTAACTAAAAATTTATGGTTTTCGTAATTTTTCCTTTATCTATGCTATAAGACGTTGCTTCGTACCAAATTTCAAGATTCTGAGTTCACGGGAAGCACCCTGTAGGTTTTGATTCCCTTGCAAGTGTCGAAAATTTGCGGCATAAACGGCTGTATCTTTTGATTGCGTTGGCTTAGAAGTTTGATTTTTTCACAGCTTCAAGGGACAGTAGACCTGAGTAATTGATATAAATTTCAGCTTCATACCTCCACGCGTTCCTGAGAAAAAGGGTCTTGACAGACGGACAGACGGACAACAAAGTGATCCTATAAGGGTTCCGTTTTTTCCTTTTGAGGTACGGAACCCTAAAAATAAGAAAAACGGGAAAAACTGTTAGTGCGGGCGAAGCCGCGGCGCAGAAGGCTAGTTAAATATGAAAATATAATAATCAAACGATGCTGTCAGGCCTAACCGTAAGTTCATTGAATGGTTTACTTCTGTGGAATGGCAAGTTACAGCAGCCGTCACAGTAATTATATATCGCTGCATACAATTACGATATCATGAGTGTTAAGCAAAGGCAAACACTTCGTAGATTACAAGTTCTACAGTTATATTATAATAATAGCACTCTGGCGTCATCCTGTTATTATGTTTGCTATAACTTTGAATTTCAACGTACGTATCTAACTATTTTTACACCAAATACTAGTGGTAATAAAATTCTCAATTTATGCTTTAAAGTTAAATTGAGCCCCGGATTATTCGTTCATACATGGTAATAATTGAATTTAAGTAATAGTGCAGCTGTCCATTTAGCCGTAATTTTAAGACAGATGTTTTCGCATGCATTAATCCACGCGTTGCATTGATGTATGACTATGACTATGACTATGACTAAACTGACAATCTTCTTCCGTAATATTCACGTATTACGTAACTAGAAATTTAGACCGCCGCGCCGTCTGACTTAGCTTAGGTACTGTGTGATTCTGATTACTCTTTAAACTAAATCACACCACTGAATATACCATAATACTAGTGCTTAACATAAATCAAATCAGTTTTTGTTAGGATTTGTTTATTTATGTGCTTGCATTGTGCATGTGCATGCATGCACATAAATAAACTAAACATGAATTGCATTTAAGGTGCACATATACCTATACTACTGTGATATGTGTGGTGCAACTGGTCGTATACACCATATTGTTGAGTTGACATCGCAATAGGTAATAAACCTCGGGACATGACGACGTGACGCGGTTATCCAAATTGCTGCGAGTATACTTTAAGTAGGTACTTTGTTACATTTTCCTTAATTTAAATGAGTTTAGTTCAAAAGCTGACTTATTTACTAGATCACTTTCTATCATTTGGTGGTTTTGCGGAAATGTGTTTAGGCCATGAAGGAAGAAAAATTCTAGTCTATACTATAATAATAATAATATCGCACCTTTGGGAGAATACTGACACAACTTGCGATTTTCAAATTTTACAGGAGAGGAGTTTAAAGTTTTTTTTATCTTTTTGAGGCTACTGAGCCCATTCAAAGAGGTGTGTAATGTTATGCTATATCAAAAATGATAGTTTGTATATTGGTTACTGATAAACAGAAGCTTATGTTTAAAAAAAAAAAAACTACCCCCTAAAATGGCCACTTAAAGTCATTACATCCCTCAGTTATGCCATTGTTATTCCAGAATTTTTACTAGCCGTGCACATAATACAAATATTAAAAGAGTTTATAACTATTGACATAAAACTAATATTTATATATTTCTGTTGTTTTATTTAGAGAAAATAATCAAAGTTATCAAAATTAAAGACAAATACAAAGTTACTTTAGTAAATCTTCGTATGCGAACAGATGTGCCTTTGTTAATCCAAAACATTCATTATTTGCGCAGTTAGTACGACATAAAAGTATAAAATTAGTTAGAAGGAAATGGTCTACATTGACCCCACTAAATTCTTTTAGTATTCTTTCTATCACAGTGCTACTTTACTTACAATTATCTACTTATTTTAGACTAAGGAAGTCCTACCTGCGACTCTGGAATACCATTCTACTGCTGTTTAGATAATGAAACCTTAGTAATGGAATGGTATTCCACTGTTACAATCACAGTTTCAACTATAACATTAGCAGTAGTACTTAATAATATATTTTTAATCACAGCAATTTCTTTGATAATCACATTTATAGAAAGTATGATAGTACAGTACAGACAAGAGTACTAAGGTATACATTTCCCATTTCCTAATAATTGTTGGTATTATAAAATCATAGCATGCATAGAGTTGGAAAAAAACGCGGAGCGCCACGAAAACAAAGATCTGTTTAAGAAGATTCGAATCATAACTCGTCAATTGAAATCAAAAACCTGGGCCATTGAGGATGTAAATGGGGTGACTGTAACAGAAATTAAGGATATTATGGGTGTGTGGAGGGGTTAATCCTGAAAGAGCAAGCGGGATTTGTCAAGGGTCGAGGTACAAGAGAACAGGTCCTAATTCTTCGACTAATAATCGAAAAGTCTAGAGAGTTTAACATCTCGTTCTATATCTGCTTCGTCGACTTCGGCCTTCGATACCGTGAAATGGCATATTCTATAGGACGTACTAATTCAAATGGGAGTACCGCTCCACCTAGTAAGTCTCATACGCCGACTTTATGAGGAAGAAACTGCGACTATTCGTATAGACGACGTTGACTCAAAAAGCTTTCACACTCACGCTGGCGTTCGACAGGGTTGCATATTGTCTCCGCTCTTGTTCAACATTTATTCAGAGTATATTACGAGAATCGTGTTGGAGCAATAGGACAAAGGAATCTCAATGGGAGGTAGAAAGGTGTCTAACTTAAGGTATGCCGACGACACTACCCTTCCTACCCTTCTGACTGAATCGAAGGAAGACATGAAGCTCTTACTGACACTTCTAGAGACAACAGGCCACTCCTTCGGTCTTACGATTAAATACGATTACGACAAACAGAGACAAGACCAAGATGATGATAGTGGATCGAACTGAACTGAATCATCTCTGACATCACTATGATTGGCCACTGTGAAGTTGTTCAATCGTATGTATGTATACCTTGGTTCCACCATCACGAACACTGGAGGTTGTGAGGATGAGATTAGACGGAGATGTGCTATCACACGATCTGCTGTTGACAGGCTGAAGAGGATCTGGTGCAACCGTAACATTACTAAAGCCACGAAAGTCCGGCTCATGAGAAGCCTAGTTTTCCCAAATTTTCTTTATGGCTCAGAAACGTGGACGGTTCGCCTCAAAGACCGACGCAAAATCGATGCACTCGAGATGTGGTGCTGGCGGCGAGTGCTTCGGATCCTTTAATGAATTGTGCGCTCTAATTTTTAGCGAACTTCTATAAAAAAATCTCGACCCACCTCCGGAATGGACATAATAGATAGACAACCAAGTCAAACTATAAAGGTTTACTATTTCCTTTCCACCATTTTGGTACAGAATACCCAAAAATTAAAGAACACAATACGTTTGAATTTTATTATAACTATTACACCATTAACATAACATGCAAATGTGCCGTTGTGTTATTACCTTTTCATTCGGACTTTATGGCACAAGTAACAGTTATGCCTTTGTTACTCCAATAAGTTAAAAATACAAAAGGCACAACTTACACTTAGTCCAAATGGCGCCAGAACATGTCCACATTTTGCGGGGCGACCCGCACAACTGACCAATAGTACGTTTTCGCGCCAGAATGTATGCCAATTCGCATAAATGTTACAAAGACACATAGCTCCCTCTATGGGAAAACGGGTGAATCAATGAAGTGTCTTTGTTATTATGAATAAAATAGCACTTTTAAAATGGTTTGGCATCATTAAGTCATTTTGCGAAAATTTTGCACTTGTGCCACTAGTATCCCAAAGGTGCGATATTAGGTCTTTATCTATAAAATTGCCGTTTTGTATGAAGAAATTAAAACCAATTTTTTTCATATATTTTTTATTTGTATTAAAATTTGACGCAAATAGACCAATATTGTTTTGACGCTAACGTCGAAAGCTGCTGCTAATTCAGCCGTAGATTGTTTATCATCAGGTTCCACAGTCGCCTTTAATACGTCATTGTCGACCAAAGTCTTCGAACGACCGCGAGGTTTATTTTTCAGGTCGAAATTTCCAGAACGGAAGCGAGCAAACTAATAACAGGTGGTGCGTTGGTTTGTAGTGTTAGCGCCGCGCCGTAAACATCGTTGATGTTGCGTGCCGCTTGTGCGGCGTTGCTCCCACGATGGTACTCATATTCCATAATTACTCGAATTTTTAACGTATCCATAATGACGAAAGAGATTGAAATGTGATTTTTAATTTTGGAAAAAAGAATTCCATGTTTTAATAAAATTAATTGGAAATTAGAATTCTTATCCAAACAAAAAATATTTTGATTTGAAATGGCCAGTAGCCAACGGCAATTTCATAGGTAAAAACCTATTATTAATAATATTATAAAGAGGAAAGGTTTGATTGTTTGTTTGTTTGCTTCGAATAGGCTCCGAAACTACTACACAGATTTCAAAAATTCTTTCACTGGCGGGAAGATACCCTATCTCCGGGAAACATAGGCTATACTTTATTTAAAAAAAATAGGGGATCCTTGTGGGCCAAGGTGCAAAAAAACGTAAAATATTCCTAATAATTGAATAGGCACCGAAACTACTGAAGCGATTCTGATGAAACTTGGTACAAAGATAGAATAGAGCTTGGGAAAGAACATAGGCTACCTTTTACCGCGGGAAAATTCTTCATTCCCACGGGAAATACTTTTAACGTTGGCAGAGCCGCGGCGGAAAGCTAGTGAGTTATAATTGTAAAGTAAATACCTATATCCTCTACCACTAAAAATAACATAGTTCAATTTAACTTTATAAAACTATTTAAAAGGATAAGTAAGTAATTTAAAAGTATTTAAACCTAGGCCACAATTTTTTATCGAACCAGAGAAAAAAAATACATGCGGAGAAAATTAAAACTAGCTCGTACGTATTGTTAATGCGTATAGTAATTACACTGTGTGTCCAAACGTGTCAGAAAAATATATGTAGTACGTCAGAAAATCAGGCAAGCTGTGTACGAGTAGGAGCTAGGTTGTATACTATATTGGACCAATTACGTGTGGCGCGCTTGACAAACGATCACTGTAAGCAAGCATGCCACTGACGGTGGACTCACATTATGTGCATTAGAGCAATTTTAGGAGATATGAGCTGGGCATGCGCAAGCGGCTTGGGCGCCGGCTGGCAATCGAGCGAGTGGACACTGGTTTCGTAAACAAAGCCTTGCAACTCGTGTAGTTTAGTGTGAATGGCCAAGAAAATTAAGTTTTGTATTATGAAAGAATAATTGACCTTAAAATTAACAATGCGTCAAACGGAATTTTAATAGTCTTGTTTCAGTTTTGGGAAATTGGATAGTTGTTGCGTAGGTGTGAGTCTATGTCGGTAGGAGCGATGGCGCGGGCGGCGGCGGGCGGCGGGTGCGGGTGAAGGGAGACGAGGGTGGTGGGAGTTTGCACAACACCCTTTCACCTGACCTGCACCCGCTCGTTGACTCATTGAGGAAAAAACCCAAAGTTATGGAACAGGTCGCCCTTCACAACAACCCACGTATGTGGGTTAACCGGTGTTATTACAGAGCGCAGTTTTGGCGCTCTTGTCTTGTCAGCCCCTGTCCGGGTTCATTGTTTCGATAAATTTAAGGCTTTTTAAAGTAAATTCGAGTTCAAGAGTGGTGGTAAGGTGGCATTGATAATAAAATATTAACAGTACGGATTTTATCGATTTTTTAAAATACGTTTTCAACTCTTTCACTACGAGAAAACAATTGTAGATGCACAAACTTGAAAAGCTTGAAATAAAAATAAGTTATATTTTTGATAGAAAAAAAATGTGGGATCGTATTGTGTCGTCGACAATGATCTACACCGAATGTTGCATAAGAGTAAACACAATCTCGGCTGGCTGGCGAGCGGCGGGACCGGGAAGTGCCACGAGACGTGTCGTTCGTTACGTTCTCACTGCGCACATATACTTTACCATACGCAATAAAATATTAACATAATCGCAAGGAGTTATCGAGAGATTCGATGTATTTATTACCATATCTGATAGTTATACGGGTGATAGTTACATGGCCGCGTAGCCTAGTTGGTAACAAATCTGCACTCGATGCGCAGGGTCGCGGGTCAGAATCTCGCCCAGGCCAAATATTCGTGTGATGAGCACGCCTTTTGTTAGCTTTGTGTCTGGGTTTGTTTATTAATACATTTACATACATACTCACGCCTCTTTCCCCGAGAAGTAGACAGAGACCACTTCCTTCCACTTGCTACGATCTAGACATGCTTCTTTCGCTTCATCCATATTCTGTAATCCTAATCATGCAAGCTCATCGGTTTAGAGTACTATAGAGTTTCCCTTTCCAACACTTCCTTCTACTATCGCTTGTAAGTATGTGTTATACATTATGTATATATGTATATCAGCTGTCTGACCCTACGGTTCTAGCTCTGCCTAGTTTGGAGTTAGACAGCCATGTGTGAGATGTTTATCCAAAAATTTATTGATTTGTCAGAGATTTCTACGTGCGATTAATATTACTTTTAATTACTGCACTGTTGCATCAATATTTTTAAGATTGCTGCCTTGGGTTAACTAATTTAATAAAATACTGGGTAGAAGATCCTGGGTTTAAAGTACAACAAACAATAAAACACGGTGATTGGCTACGCTGCTAAGCAATTTAGCTTATTAGTTTTTAATAATATGCTTGTATCGATAGAGTAATAAAGATAATGATGTTCGTAAAAAGTGTGGTGGCCTGCGTCAAAAATGATACCAGGATGACATGACCACATTACAAATGTTGCGTATCCTTCACATATCTCATACATGTGTTGAGACATCTAACGTAAGTATGAGTACTTTGACGTTACGTTGAAATACTTTTTTGTCTGCAGAGGGAAGCGATCATTACCTACCTTCTTAATGCCACAAAAATATTAAATATATAAAATCTGATATTTAGATAATCTAATATTATGCGAACGAGGGAAAATAATATTCTAAATCTTAATGTCCTGACTTGATTCTATCTAACCTTTGAACTAAACGCCGTATGAGAAAAACAGCATTGAATTTCTAGACAACTTCTAGATTGATGGACTGACGTGATGCAATTCTGTTAACTGTTTAATTGCTTTTTAAATAAGTGGATTGATCGATTTCGGAAGACATTTATAACAAGCAAGGTTGTGGTAAAAAAAATGTTTTTTTTATGAAGGTTGAAGTTTAAGCGCAAACTTAAGCTTAAGACAGTTTATTTGTCCCGTTACCGCAGCGGTATTAGGTATTAGGCTTGCGACTTGCAGGCATCTGTAGACTCCCAGATATTGTTAAGTCGAAGTGCGTACTTTATTTAAAACAAAGTTCCGCTTGAAATACTTGAAAAAAAAAGATAATTATTAAAAACTATCGAAATAAGTGCAAATCATACACTGTATAAAACGGCTTACAAGGTCAACCGGAATTGCGGCCAGTAGTGCAGTTTAGAGTAAAATCTGTACAGACGGTATTAATTCTGGCTGAATAAATTGTGGTTATACATACTAATAAAAATGAAACATAAATACTATTTTAAGAACGGTATTCCACGCCTTATTTCTTGATATTCAAAGCAAATGTTGTGTATTTCAATGAATTTAATAAAATGTGCCCGCCCACGTCGGTGAATTCAACGTCAATAAATACAGAAAACCAGCAACGGCTAATGGTGGTAACGAAAACCATCCAGTTTACACAGAATTCATTATTTTCTTATAATATGGGATCAAAGTAATCACAAAAGTAGAGTAAGAGTAAGAGTTTACCCTACATCCAACGGATAGCCGTTGTCAAGTAATACTGCGCGACTGAACAGCTGTCGGTATTGTCAACAGCTGTTTGACTGCAATTAAGCTGTAAATTTGCAGTTTATGTGTAGTTCGTTTGTATAGATGTGTGAATTCAGTGAGTGGTGGCTGCGCAAGGACGGCGCGCGCGCAGGAAAAGTGGTCTCGTTCACATTGGGCGTGGCGTAGTGACAGTGTTGCTCGCAGTGACTACAACAGACCTTTTTTTATGTTTTTTTAACATTTTGACGCACACTACTGGTTATGGTAATTTAAAGAGATCAAGAATAAGATTGCAAAATGATATTATTATTCGATGTCATAATTTTTTACATACGCGATAGTTTTGTTACAAAACTTTGTACCTACCTTTGATTTGATTGGAAATTGAAAATATATTTTAGCCTAAACGCCTAAACGCTAGCCTGCTACTTTGGTTAACCTGTCAATGCCGGTTTACTTTTGAATGATTTTATTGTGCATTTTATCTATTAAAATCACATAAAAAATACAATTATTATTTACTTGGCAAAGTAATGCCAATAAAATACTATAGTATTTTATTTTATTAATTTCATTGTAGTAACGCTTTCATTTCCAAGTGTTTGATAATTAAGTAATTACGTGATGGTGTAGCCGCTGCGTCCAGACTGGTTTTGGTCGTAAAAACACGAGTTGTTCGAACTTCTCGTCTATTTTATTTATTTGTTTATTTGTTAAGTGCAGCTGGGGTTGCGCAAGAGTGACCGGCGTCGATCTTTATATTTTCTGTTCCGTTCAAAATCGTCGGTAAAATTAACATTGTGGAAGCTATATTACAATTAATAGGTATTACGAATTTGACCATATTGAAAAGAGATTACTTTAAGATGTCGAAGAAATAAATAAAAAATCGTGAATTAAATCACATGACCCAATACGCGCGGATATATTTTAGTTGACCGTAAATAAGTGAATTAAAAAATTGTTTTGTGTGACATTCATCTGACCTCGTTAAAGCTTCTAAATGCACTCAAATACATATATTTTATTTCTTATTCAAAAAACTTATTATGGTCGGATACTATTTTCACAACTATTAAGTATACTGAGTCAAATCTGTTGAAGAAAAAAAAGGCTTAAAAATTGGAATACCGCAAGTGATATTTCAGGAACTACCTATAAACATAGTATACAAAGTCTAGTAACTGGTTTCAAAATATTAGTGCTCAAAACATGCTCAGTGTAGGTAGGCTGGCCTCTCACTTATTGGCAGCAAAGTTTTAACTTAACCAATTATGGAGGGGTGTGGGGGGAGCGGAACCAAAGTTAATACTTGCTTCTGGTACCTGTAGACGAGGCCTTGTGCAAGTTATTGGTTAAGCAAATTGTTTGTTAATAATTTTTCATTTTCCCATATCGTATAATGGTTTTGCTTGTCAGTTTGCAATGCTCCTATTGTTATAGTTGCCGTACGGCTAAAAAGTGATCTACATATTCACAGGCAATTAACTATGAGTTTTGTAGACTACCTACTAATTAAGTGAATAAATTAGGTTTAAGCAGGTTTTAAAATTCCATAAGTAGGAATATTCATTTGATCGATTATTAAGTTGTCCTGATAATTCGGCTGTGAGGTACCATTTAGACCCCGCATTTCTAACGTATAGCTGCCACTAATGTTGAAGAACGAACTTAGCTTTTACGGGTTTATTTGGAAAACATAAGTTTTTATTTTAAGTAAGTTGCGCGCGAGAAAAGAAGTAGTTTTCTACAGACACTAAAAAGGTGAGCAATGTAAATTGACCTTTTTTAGATACAGAAATTTTGTAAATAAAATATATTGTTTAGATAAAATAATAAAAATGACAGACATATTAATATAGTTTCAGTTTTAATAAATTGAAACTAAGGGCTTTGCTACACAGTTAATTTAGATTATAACATTGAAATAGCGATGCCACGTAAGGAGGCTGTTATTTATTTCAACTAAGTATATTTTTTTAAAGGATTACGAAAATACTTCCCGACTTCATACATTATGTAGGAAAATACGAATACCATACAATTGTTTTTATTATTTCCCAGCAAACGTGTTATTCTTGAATTAAGAACGTTTTTTTATACTAAGTAATTACAATTAAAGTAAATTGATTTACCCTTCAAATAAATACTCAAACATCTCGATTTATAAACATATTCAATTTTATTAATGACATATATCCGATTTTAAACAATAATGTTAGTTGTTATTGGTATCCGTACACTAACTGATTTATACAATTATAGAAACGTGATATTCGCAATAGCAAGATTTAATTAATATTCGCATGAGCTGTAATCATAAAACAATCGCATAGCATTAATTCAGTTTTACTACTATATAGAACATATTTTAAGTAATTAAAAGGTTAATAATAAATGTCTTGTTGCATAAGAGGATGTTTGAGTATTGCTTGAAGAGGATTTGTGCGATGAATATTGGTTAAAGTAAAGGATAGTGGGCAAAAATGTATGGGCGGCACACCCACTTCCGCCACAGATTCGACTGCTTTAGTTTAAAAGGTATCATATTCATATTTCTTTGTGCCAATGCGCATCAAATTCTGCCCCGAGGTTCTCTATTTATTTGAAGTTAAAACAAGCACAATTACAAACATATTTTGTTTATTGTTACTTTACAAGAAATAAAAGAAACATTTTTTAATTATTATTCGTCGAAGAGCGTCGATGCTAGTGGCTAGGGCCAGCGCCCCGGTTCGATCCCCGCCACGTACCAATGTATTTTCGAATTTCGAATTTAAATGTACGTTTATTCGACGCTCTTACAGTGAAGGTAAACATCGTGATGAAACCTGCACACACCGCGAAGGAATTCATTTTTTAATTATTATTATCACTATTATAACTGAGTCTTAGAAAAGAGCCGGTCGATGGATGTTTTCTTCGTGTCATGCCAGGCTCAAAAACCATATAATGATTATGACATGGGCGCAGCAACCCAAAGTTCGGTTGCTTATTTTGCGCTAGGGGTAAGGCCTTATCGTGGGCACATTCCAAATCAGACTCAGCACTGTCAGCGATCAGAAACGCAAAAAAAAGGATAGCTGACAATGATTTCGGTGACGGTGTCGACGCGACGACAGTGGGGAAGTCCGGGGGATTTTATGGTCGCCCAGCCTTTTCTACATTATATATCATTAAGATTCACATTATTAGAGTTATTAATAATTATAAAAAATAACGGTAACTAGCGAGTAAATATATTTTATTTATTAGGTATGTAAACATAGTTTTATGTGATGATCTGTCGGAGTGTCCGGTGAAGCTTGATTAGTCGTATCTTTAAGACACAAGCATAGGTCAATTTTTTAAAAAATCTGAAGGATATTTTACCATGGCGTTATAATAAAAAATGTTCATTTTTAGAAGGTGTTTTCAGTCATAATTAGTATATGACTGGCGGAGCTGGGTGTATTTTGCCCACCATCCTTTATACGATGAGTAAAAAAACACAAGTGTTCTGCTGAGTATTATATCACGATTTTAATTACTAGATACAATTTTGGGAACTTATAAAAGTCATCAATCAAAACAGTTGTCCGTTCACACACTTGAAGATATTTAATAATAATAATTTTATGGGGATATTTCACAGGTGGCCCTCTGACCCCAAACTAGGCGGACCCTGTACTATGGATGACTGACAGACAGGTGATATACGTATGTAAGTAGTTTAAATATAAAAATACAAAATCCATACACAAGGCGAACACGATTGCTCATCCCACGAAAATTTGCCCTGGGTGGAATTCAAACCCGCGACTCTGTACTTCGAAGGCAGCTTAGAAGGTACTACCAACCAGGCCTAGGAGCTCTCACACTTACACCATTTGTTTATTTATGAAAATACAAAACTAAATCGTTAAGAAGTATAATTTCTCTAAGAAACTCAGAAAAAAATAGATTTTACTGTTTTCATACAAAAGACATCAACGCGCGCCTTTTTGTCGTAGCAGAGCGTAGCCCTTGTGATCGACTTGAAATAAAAAAAAACTAGTTCGAAGGAAGCATCATAATATTATTCTTTTATAATTTTGATGCTATCGCTATTATGAAATTTACTATAATATGGCGAGTTTTAATTTTTCTGGTCAGCTCTAAAAGGAGACGGTTGCTGCAAAGGTTTATTTACTATAGGTTCAATTATAAAATCTCTGTCATACGCATGAACTCATACGTAATTTTTATCCGCCTTAAAATATTATTTGTTACTAATCTTATATAAAAAAAACTAATCAAAATGACTGAATATTAAAATTAAATGAAAATTAATTTATTGTTTCTTTTTTAATACAGCACACGCGTTGAAATAATATTGTGTAGTTGTGTTTCGTAGCACAATCGTAGCCCTCGCTACGGAAGCTCTACGCCGCTTACATAAAATACCCACAATCTCTTGTATCTTTCCTCATTATTATGCAAAAACATGTTATCACAAGTAATGAAATGACTAACATAATATTGAGTCATGATTTTCCTTACAACTTCAATTGATAATCGGTTCAATGAAGACGGAAGCCTATTTATTAAACTAATTGTACAGTAAAGAGATTAAGTTACGTGATTTACGGTTGGTTTTTTAAGATTCGAAAATAGGACAGTAATGAGGTGCTCGAACACAAAGTTAACACAGTGAAAATACGACCGTAATGAGAAAGAATAAAGTTGAAATTAGTAAGAACTACAAATTAAATATTGATTCTAGCGCGTAACGATACCGCAATGAGATAGAATAAAATTTTAATTAGTAGATTAACGAAACACACTGCACTGTTTTGACTTGGCACTGTCAAAACAGTTCTGACATGTCTTTAATGTGTTATTGTATGATGCGCTAAATCTGGAACCTGTTACAAATCAACGGTTTCTTAATTCAAAGGATATAAAAGTGGTGCTTAGTAGAATTGTGTAGTTTGATCTGCTCTTGACTATATGTGATGTTAGCTAACGTCGTGACAGTGATCGATGGTCTAGATATCTACGAATGTTCTCAAAAACACGCACGCTGTTATTACATCTTGCAACAATATTGCAGGAATTCAACACCGCTTGCAATGCAACGACTTTCGCATTTGAGTATGTTATAATAATAATTTAGTTGTTTTGTAAGAACCGTTTAACTAGTAATTTGAGATAGTAAAAAAATTATAAGCGTAAAAATGGATTTATGTATAACAGTAGCCACGAACTAGGTACAGAGGAATAAATAATAATATCTATAGGAATATGTAAATGTCATTGTTAAAATATTGTCAGATTTATTTACGCACCGAATGGAGCAAAAACCAGATTTGGGTGTATTGGGGTCGCGACCTCGCCCTGCTATCTCACCGCGTAATCGTAACACGCAAATCAATGAAATTATTTAAATACTAACTTTTCAATAACCCACTTTTCAAGAACAAAATAATTCATTCGCCATAGGTACATTTGGCGAAATTATTGGTTTACTACGATAAGGTCGAATGTCGTTTGTCTGTTACAGGACTTCAACAGATACACAAGACTTTTACAAGATGATTATCGATTACTTATCTAAGTTTTCTGTACATGCATAATAATCAGTACGATCATATAAATTTTTATTGGTTTTATAGTGTCAAGACATTATATTATTACTGTCACATTATTAAAAAATATTTGTTCTAAGACCTTATTTGGCTTACTGTACTGCAATAAAGCGCCTTGAATATACTTTATTACGTGTTGCATATGCATTATAATTATGTTCGGTTGTTGCTCCAAATTTTCTCCATAATTAACGGGGTATTATAAAATTGCGAAGTAGTTTGTTGATAACTATCGGACAAAGAGTTTCCTTCGAAGCGTTTCGCGCAGGATGTCCTGTGTTACTTAGTTTAGTGACCGACGCATTCCTCGTTGTGTAACCTTAACTAAATTATGCACGAGTGCGGCTTCATTTGCAGCTTATTATATTATACGAAGAGTTGCCTTTCAATTTAATTTCAATGTGCAAAAGTTGCTACGAATAGCAGTTACCGTCAATCCAATTATGTGCCGATAAAATCTATTTAATTCCACTGGCAGCCAGAATGTGTTATATAATTTTTATTTGACGGACTTAGTACCATGTGTCGCAAGATTGACGAACCATACATAACCGGATTAGTTGGTCAGTTTTGAATTTAATTTACAAATCATATTAAAATCTAACTGCTTGGCGTGATTTTCTAACGTACTGATATAAAAATAAGTTTTGATACTGTTGATTATAAGAGTGCTACAATTAGAGCAGGATGGTGCACAGATATTATGTCATAAAGACACCGGAGGCATTCCTGAGAGGGCAGCGTGCTCGATGTTCAATGTGTTAGTGTGCGTTTCCCCTTTCGCTTTCGGCGCTGCAACTTGCGGCGCGACCTCCTTCCGCGCGCGAAAGTGGCGCGACGTCACCGCTCGCGGTCTGCGCCCGCGACTTACCCACCATCGTCATATCAACATACAGTAGGCAGCACATGCGGCTGGATATTATGACCTTGAGAGCGCCCGTATTCCGTAGCTGCAGGGGTGAATTTCGTAGAGCGAATGTCCAACCGTATGTGTTGGCTTCTGTACATTGCGTAGTAGCTACGATGAAAATGAAATGGTTCAAATTAGAGACCAATACACTACGTAATGAACATAAAATTGTTTTTGTAATTAAAACATGCTTCTACTAACGTTGTCAATTTGACCAACAGCCGAAGGTACTGTTTTTTTCAGTTATTTCTATCATTTCAGACAACCAGCAGTCAAAGGTAAATTTATATTTTGGCCGAAATAAATAGATTTATTATTATTATTATTATATGCAAATGCATATTATTTTTTTCTCGGAATATTATATAAAAATTAAAATTTAGGATCTCATCTCAATTTTTAGCAGGTGTTTTAATTTGTACATTCGAATTGAAGTACTTTCTTGATTTGTGTAATAGTTTTATTCAACAGTCATGTCATTAAATTCCCAAAAACTTGGAAGTGACAAGCCTTGAGGTGCTCCCTCACTAGGAGCATTCGCGTGTAATGTAACGTCACAGATTTGAGCATTACAAGAGTGAAGGAGGAGAACCGAGGTCAGTCAGAGAGGTATTATTGTAATGTAATGCTTAAAGACGAATCTATAATGTTACAGTACACGTGAATGCTCCTGGTGAGGGAGCACCTTTAGACTCTAAGACAGAAAATTTTCTATTTATACTCTAAGGCTTAGAGTATCTGTATATTTATTCTCTAAGCCTGATGCATTTTTTTAGCCTCAGGGTCATTTGATCTCAACGCTGGGTTGGTTTAGAAAACATAATAATATGTAATGTGCAGTATTTATATCGGCGAGTTTTTAATTAAGTATATGAGTTTAATCATAAATTCGATCAATTTTTCAAACTGACTTCTGGCATTGGCCAGTCAGTCAAAAAAACAAAATATGTATGTATACTATACGTTTAAATAAAATGAAAATATTATTATTAATATTATGTTCGGTATCAAAAATTAATCTGGTATAATTAAATAATAATATTCTTTCTGTTTGGCTTCATTTGAGGCGAATAAGTTATTTGTGTTTAGTTTCCAGACTTAATTAAAAAGTAATTAAGTCTGGAAAAAGGTAAGAAGGTTACCTTTTAAATGCATGCCAGTCATGAGTAAGCTCACGAATCAGATACTATATAAAAAAGTTAATATACATGTACAAAGAGCGAGGGCACTCCACTCCAATTAAACTCAAAGTGCAAGGTATTGATCAAGGTTCACGTCTTAACCACTAAAAGCGCGGTTAACTGGTTATTCAGTTTTACTTATTTCCTATTCTATTGTAAACTGATATTTATTCCGTATGCATTCAATTGATTTTACGGAAGTTTTAAGGCTCGCAATAAAAAAAATGAAAATTTTTCGACAGGTTGATACTCGTAGATCAATCTTTATTCATTATCTATTCTCTTACCAAAAATTTACATAATTAATTATGGAAGCGCCCAAGTCAGATATAAAGTTCAAGTGGAACTGTAACTTCAAATTAATTAAAAATATATAGTTTTCAAGCGGTAAAAAATATTTAAACCCGTGGTTAGTCGCGTTTAAGATAAGCCAGGAGTGTTGTTGGTTCACTTCACTGGTCGAACAGTTTACCCAGAGTGACGCAACCGGCCGGTACCACTATTTACATAATGGTTAGAATGCATTCAGCCACGATGTGTAAAGCATACGACAAAACATTTGTTAAAAATATAAGTACCTAAGATGTATTAATAGACATTTTTACGTAAGCCACATTCTGTTAATTGATTTGTAATTAAATTCTGACTATTGTTAAATTGTGTTTGCTTCAAGTTCTCTGTTTTTATTTAACCTGTACGAGTGTACGTGAGAGGTTGATGTGAATCGATCCACATTTATGTTTATAATCTTGTGACGCACCCCACCTCACGCACCTGATGCAATACAAATGGAAAATTTAGGAAGTTCGCGCGTACAGCTAATGATGTGCTATAATGTAGCGTTTATTTAATTGTATGATTCAAAAGCTTCTCGATCATTCTATGCATTATGTAAAAGAATGAAGACAATTTTACATGGATAAGATTTCAATCTTGGTTTTCTAATTTTGGATATTTTAATGTCACTGATATATTACATTGTACAAGTATCAAGTTGACACACAAGCAGTTGTTAAGTAACTAAGATGTATACGCGTGGCTCTCACCATTTTCATTGTTTAGGCTTCACCTATCCTAAAGAAAACAATGATGAAGGAATGTGTTTGGGCAATTAATATGTGATAATAATATTCGAGGTACCTATAAAGGGAAGAGATTATTTTTACAGTATCTACACATACGCACTGAGATGGATCACAATTATAATGGATTATTAAAAAAATAAAAAAATGATAAATGCTATAAACCTAGCCTAGCATATCTGCATAAGATTAGAGTTTATGAACTGCCCTTAGGCAGGTGAATGAAAAATTCAAAAAGGTCAACTGAGCTGTTTGATTGATTATGAAGTAATCTATGTTGATTTAAGTTATATTCGGCTTTTAGTATATTTCTCATTAAGTCTAGCTAAGCTAAGCTATAAGGGTAATACGCACCCTATGTTTTTACATTTTATTGTTTCTACTCAAAAAACAGGAACGTAAATGACACGTAAATGTTTATTACATAAGTACAGCTGACGACGCGTAACTCGCAGCATAATAATTTAGGTGTAGGCAGTAATGCTCGCAGGTGCTCCGCGAGACGAGATCACAGCGCATGCGCGACAATGGCGCGGATGTGTGAAGTTCAAGATCTTGCTCCTGCGCTGCCTATCATAATGCCACCGACCAAGATCAAGGGCGCCCGAAGTCATTGTTAGAGATCAAATTCTATAACCATATTATAATGCATAAAGCAGTTTTACGATACCTAGTTTTTATCATCACCATCAGTGTTAGAATAAGGTACGACGTAGGAGATAATGACTTCGATTTTGATAATTTGTTAATTAGTTAATCCGTTGCAATAGAATAATTAGGCTATTTGTGTCAATAATAGAAAAAAACCATTGCTTCTATTGGAAAATAAGTTTGGTTCTCGTAAAAGACTGTAATCTCGGTTTCCATTGTTAGAATGGGGATCCCAGCTCTGATGAAGTAAGCGTGACTCTTATTCTGCGTTTTGCCAGATCATTACTTTAATCATTAGATAATATCCTCAATGACATTCCACTTTGTACCCATTCAGTCTTTGAAAGTTGAATTAAGCAACATTTGAACTTGTATTTGCCTACACATTAGGATTTGATTACAAATGTTATTACCAACAATAGATAAGTTTCAACGTTGAATAGGTATAGCACAAGCGGAACTCGACCTCGCGCGTATTTGTTCCTATCTTTTTAGGCAAGCGCTTACATAACGCAGGAACTTACATAATTGCTTTGGGATTTTACTATGAAAAACTGTTGACCATAGACTAGAATGGCAACAAATAAGTAGTTTGCTAAAAACATGAAATGACGTGGGTGGATAAGTTGCAGGAGCGTAAAAATAACTATAACTGCTGTTCTCGAGACGTCTCGAAAGTTTAATAGCTGTTTTTTCTAGTTATGATCCAAAATTAAATTGTTATTATGGGTAGTAAGCATTGTAATAACCTCGCTCGGTACTTAATGTAAGTAATTTTAATAATGGTATATTTTAAATACTAAATAACTAAGTCAAAAGAGGTTAATGGTATTATGTCAATAAACAAGATGAATGATAAAATCGTATCCATCGTACATAGCAGAAATTTACGAGAATCGCAGTGTTTTATTAATCAGGACAGAGGTCAAAGTATTTTAATGACATTTATTGCAAGCGTTAATAAATGCGACTAATAGCTGACCTTGCGCGCGAAACTAAAGGATAGATTGCAAAATAACGAACGAATTTTGAGGAGATTGGTAAGCAATTGAGATACTTTTGAGCATTCATTGAATTTGATAGATGTATTCAAGTTCCTCCAAGATTTAATTTACTTTATTGTATCATCATTATACAAAATTTGCAAAGATAGATTAAAATGTCTATGTAATTTTATTTCTTACATTCAAATTTTCTTTATCTTATTTTTTTTTTGTAATTTATATAATAATTCATATCGACGGGGAAGAAGCTAATATTCTTATCTTACACAGACCTAAATGTACCTGTCGATATGTCGTTCTAAATTCTATTGTTGATCAAAAAGCTGTTAGCAGAAAGGAAGTTTGTGAGTAATGTCACGTTTAATATAGAGCATAACCCGTAAAGCGATTGACATTGCATTGGAAGGCTAAGTGATTTAGCAAGAGAACCTTAAAGAGCAGGTTGTCTTTTAAGGAGGCTCGACGGCCACGCACTTGACCTCTCGTGGAAATACGTCATCTGTTTCATCTTTCCTTTCGACATTTTTAATGAATCTAGTACATATTGTTTCACAAGAAAAGTAAAATATAAATGATCGGCTCGGTTTGGAGAAAAGAAAATTTTTCACTGAAATGATTTTGTGAATAAACATTTAGGTGCAACATCAAATATGTACGTCAATTCGTAAGTAATTAAGATGCTTCATGCTATGTATGTAAAACCGGACCGGACTTAAGACTATTGACTCTTGCGTAGTCGTAACATGTAATATTGTATTTGCTTATACTTATCGTATCTAAGAATGGAAAAATATTGATACGATTAACTTAGTAGGTAGCGCCTAAGAGAAAGGGGTCAGTTATTATTCAGCGGACCGTACCTACATGGAGATTTGTCTTCCATATTCCATAAATTTGAATAATGGCGG
This sequence comes from Teleiodes luculella, assembly GCA_948473455.1. Taxonomy (NCBI): domain Eukaryota; kingdom Metazoa; phylum Arthropoda; class Insecta; order Lepidoptera; family Gelechiidae; genus Teleiodes; species Teleiodes luculella. The sequence continues at coordinate 19,176,075 of OX419582.1, read as the reverse complement.
GTGTAGTATACTGATTTTTACTTCAGTAGTTGGGTGTTAATAATCTCCCTTCGTGACGGACCGGACGTATCGACAGTCTTCTGAAAGCACGTTAAGATTTGAGATGTGTCTGTATCAAAGGAAATTGGCGTTTGAATTACTTGATAATTGAAAACTGTTAAGACATGCTTTATGTATGTAGGTAGGTATGCGATGTGGAAAACAATCAGGATTTAGACCATATTAATATGTAGTTATGTATAAGCATTTTGTATTTGTTGCATTGCATTGTTATGTACAAGCACGTCGAAAAGTGATTTGTAAAATTTTACTTCGAATAAAAACTTTTTGACTTTTATGACTTTTGTGATTGTTCTCTGTTGTAATAAATAAATAAATAAGACTAGGGTTTATAAGGTCAGCCAACGAATTTACGACTTACAAGATGGAATATAATAGTCTTTTGAGTGTTATCTGATTGGAGTTATGAATTATGATCGATCACACGTTCTGATTGTTAAAAAGCTATAGAGTAGTTGCGTTTAAGTGTTATGTTGTCAACTTGATGAGTGTAGGTCGCAGGTCACATTGCCTAAACTCATCATTATTCATGGCGCTTACTCCACCGCAGGTAGGATTAGGAAATTACCAGTTTTTTCTAAATTTTGAAAGATGGCTGTTGGCACTTAACAGCGTTTGTTTGCCAATTGAACAGCGATACATATATAAAATTCTGACTTTTTTGTGAACCTAAGTCAACCTACTACCGAAGTAATTACTAGATCGGAACTTATTTTAGTATTTAAATTATAGTTAATTTAGATAATTATTAATTAAAATGAACGTAAATATTTTTGTACTTAATATTCAAAATATTTTTAAAATCGTATTATAATTTTCGATAGCTAATAAAATATATACGTTTTGTAACTACAAAATTCTCTATCATCAACATTCAATGATGTCGGAATCGATTAAGTTCAGCTCGTTGGTTGTTTGTGGCATTAGTCGGGTGTATTAGGTAAGAGTTGCCATCGACTCCATATCGTTAATGAATGACGTGTCACGTTCACCGCGTGAGGTAGGGACAGATAGGGAGCGATAGCAGAAAGTGAAAAGTCCGAATGTGTGTCAGGCTGTTACAGTGATACGTAACAGCTCACCGGCCGGCCGGCAACCGTCACCTGCTCTACCAACAAACAACTACTGTCCGGATAATTAATCTCTCTATTTATCAATATAATAAAAGACATTCAATAAACTTTGATTTGCAACGACAGACTGAAATAATTGATTATATTGGCAATGAAACCAATTCTGATTGGTTATTTAGTAATTCAAAGAAAATTTGGATCATCTCCTTGACCGATTTTTTGAGATCACAATAGGTACCTACTACACTGAACAGTGTTCGAAATCTGTAATCTCATTTCGAAAAGAGCTTTTAATTTAAGTGAAAGTTTTATGATATTTTCAGGTTTCAGGGCTGCGGGGGCAGGTAAGCGAGTGGAGGGGTGGTGGGGTCACAATGATCAGGACGACCTTGACCGTGCATTTCACGGTGACCCGTGACTGATTCTCTTAATCACGCCAGCAATCATGTTGTCGTCGCGATCAGACTGTTGACCAAACGACTGGGCTGATTAACCGACTCTTTGATTGGAAATAATAATTAATACACTAAGAGGCGTAAGAAATTTAAATTGAGGACCAAATTTTATTAGAAGTCAATTTTAGTTTTAGGGTTTGTAATGTTGGAGGTATGACATGCCTTGAGGCTGGAAGAAGCGGGCGAGATAATATAGTTTGCGAGCTCTACATGAGATGAACTGAGCTTTATTATCGACTCTGGGCAAAGACTGTGTTTTTATGAATAAAATACTTGGTAAGCATATTCCGAAAAGGTTTAGAGGGTGATTTCGCAAAGCTGGGAAGGGGACGAATTTCGCTGAGCGGTTGCTTCTATTCATTTCTACTGTACATCATAATTTATACATATTGTACAATTATACACGACAAGGACTTCTCTCCAATAACTACGTAATGAGGTGGTCAATAATCAGGGTTCACCGAAGAAAAGTGTTAAATGTGCTGTCACCTCGAGTTTCAATGTTATCGAAATCGTTTTCTATCAGTCGATAGTTGTAAAGCAGGTGACGAAACCGCCCAATGTCGGGCGGCGAGGTTGCGCCGCGCCGCTCTGGTGTAGCAACAAATGCGAATTGCATTCGATTTAACCCAGTCGCTAATTAAGATTTGATATGCCAAGATGCTAATAATTTTGTCATTTTTGCAAAGTACATAAACTATGCTAATCATAACACAGTTTGGATGCTGAGAGCACTTCCTTATCGAGTTGGTCTGTCCACGCGCACGTGTCGCGGAAGATGGGTCACTGTGTCTGTTTTGGTGCTAACACGCTTCACTTTCGTTCTTTCATAACAGGCGGCGATGCGGAAACGCGGCGTTTATTATGCAAGTGCAGGCGGCGGCGTGTGGGTGTCTGTGTGGAGGTGTGCGGGTACGTTACCGAGCTGGCGAGGGCGGCTGAAGTTGATGTGGAACTCACGGGAAGCTGCGCGGGCTGCAGTGAGGAGTAGCCGTAGACACGAGCGATCCGAACGAGCGCGCGCGACCGAGTGCCGCCATGCGCCGGCGCCGGTGCTGCGTGTACCGAGTAGCCACCGCCAGACCTCCCCCGCGCGCCGCAGCCTCTCACCTCCCTTCAGCGCCGAACTCACCCCGCCTCCATAAGCCTACAATATCATTGTCATTTGTAAGCAGGTATTTACTTTATTCGTTTGCACGGATGTACTGCAAGTTACGTTTACTACGTTTCCGTGAGCTTTCTTAGAAGGTTATATGTTATCTTAAACATATATTATAGTAGCTGCGTTAGTATAATGCTTTTGACACCGATGATCTTTTAGAAGCAATTATAAAAATAGGGGGGGCATCGGTGAATATTTCAATGTGTACGATAATCTTTTATCAATCTATTTCAGATTTAGTAGTACCTATAATGAAGGATTTAGTACCTGTGTTTACCGTTTTGAATATTTTGCCTAAATGTTGACAAAATATGTAAATAAAAATATACAAGTTTTAAATCAGGAAATAAAAGGGTTACGTATTACAATCACAAAAGTTTAAATATCTAAGTTTGTAATGCCTATATGGACGTAAGGCCTAAATATTAAAACACCTATGGGATGAAAGGTATATAGCTGTATATAGATTAAAACACCTATAGACAGAAGGTCTAATTTTAAAACAACTAAGAATTGTTTAGGGTCAAAGTTAAATAACCTCATAAAGAAAGGGTTATTTTTGAAACAATGCATGGTGTTTGTATGTGTTGAATAACCATAATTGCCTTATTAGAAGTTTGGCCTAGCTAGGCTAAACTGGTTCATATCGCTTTTGCCATACGCTTCGAATCTATACTACCCGATAGGGGTGCCCTGAACTCCTGTGCTCGCTACGCTTGCGCACGCCTGGTGAACTAGTTTGGCCTAAAATCAGGTTTGGCCGTTAACACACATGTTATTTATTTCAACATTCTTTGCTCTAACTTATATATACCGACCATTTGTTACTATACAATAGTTAGATTTAACTACATTTATATATTTTAAAATTAGGCCTGCTGCAATTAGGCAAAATTTTGGCTTTTCGTCCATAGGTGCTATGAACTTATAACCTTAAATTTATAAACTTTAGAGATTGTAATACGCAACCAATGAAAGTGGTCTTCGGGCTAGTACAATGACTCTTATATAAAAATAGTAATAAATTTCAGGAAACATGGATTTGTATGTTTTATGTATTTCTGAAAAAGCTCTGAAAGTGTAAAAAAATCTTAAAGAATATTTTAAATGTATTGTGATTTTTATCATGCAGCAAAGAAGGTTTTCATCTAAAGTTTCCTTAAAAGTTTCTTGAACATCTGAAATATTAAACACTAAATTGTATTTTCTGCTATCTTATTGTCATGGTAGGCCATGGACGGACACTCATAGATTTAATAAGTACTAAGCATTGTATTCTGGTAGGAGAGGTAGTAAAACTTAAAAGAAATCATGTCTGTTATAAGTACATAGTAACGAAGAATTTTTTGAGAAAGCGTTTGTCGTGTTAATGCCTTCATCGGGGGCTAGCAGAGGTTTACGCGTGACAAACATAGTTAGTTCTGACGTGCGTATACTCTTATTCTATTGGATGGTGTTTCAATCTAGCGGATTTTTTGCAGCTTTTTATCATAAGTAATAAATAATCGCTTATTTCAGTGCTTCACACTAGGTTTACTACTCGAAATTTTCTTTTTATTTAAGATTCTAAGGGTAAAATCACGTTTCAAATATCTTCATAGTAGCTATCACACACACTATCATACATTTCTCTACTGTCCAAAAGTCCACTGTTGGACCAAGTTCTAAAACATATTATTGAAGTTTACTTCTGTCATAGAGAACAGAGAAGAAGAAAATATTTTATTACAACTTTTATTCGCTCCGTTTTTTATCAACTTTTACTGCTATTACAATGTTGCCAGTGTATGTTAGTCATTATTATCCTAAGAATGAGGTGTAAATTTCACAGATATGTAAAATTGACTAATTGCCTATGTATTGGGCCAAGGGCATGTCTTGCAGAGGGCTTGGTGGCGCGGTGTCGAGATATGTTAATATGGTGTATGCGAATGCAAAAGGTCGCATGTCGATGAAGATCCAATTCAACTGGCGTTGTTTAGCCACTCATAGGCAATTTAAGTGTTGAACAAAGCTTACATAGCATTGAGTTATTATAAGGGTACTTATTACGATTGACCTTTTCTTACATCAAATTTTATGAAGTTCTCTTCACTTTTTAGGAAGCGAGGGCGACTTTGTATATGGTATTTGATTATAGATAAAGACGTACGTACCTGCATCTGTAGTGTAGTGATTGATGCAGCAGTCCGGTGAAGCTTGATTGGTCGTATTTTTTCGACTCAAGCATAGGTCAATTAAAAATAAAGATCGGTGCAGCTTTTTATTTGTAAAGTGTGGTTAGAAACCTGCTATGTGACTCTTTTCCTTTATCTATAGTTTAATATGTATCAAATGTTATTTGTATGTAAGTGCTTATTAATGAATGAATATATATAAAAATAGATTTCCCAAACATTTTTGCTATCCTGCAGCCAATATACAGGGGAGGTTGTCTAGGTAAGAATGATATTATTTTTTTTACCTATTTGACGAATAGCAGGTACACCTTAGCTATGTTGGTTATTGTCGCTTGGCAGGCAGACTGGAGGTCGCGGGTTGAAGGTCCCGGTTACGCCATGCTCGCCGCACTTGGCGATCGGCAGCTAATTACTATAGGTACTTATCTAAACATTTTATTGTCTCTTGTGTTTTTTGACTGCAAACCTCCCTCCACATCGGTACCTCGATCTGTGCCTTGGCTTGGTTTAGATTAAACTTGCTCACATAAAAAGAGACAGTAAGACCCTCAAAAATACCTATGGTACCTTAAAGCAACTAGTTTACTATTCTAGGTATACTTTTCTTTTATTTTCTTTAACCAGCAAACAAGGATGTTATAAGTGCTACCGTAGTACTTATAACATTCTTGCTCCAAATATATCATCGCGTATTTTGGTATGTGACCAAATCATATAGATAGTTGACAGATGACATGATCTGATGTGATCGAATATCAAAGTGTATTTCCATCAAAAGTAGACTAGTTTGTTATGTAAAGTAATCTAATATATTATGGCGTCGTCGCGCGTCGGTCGGCTGCTCAGACTTAGACTAACTATATTTATCCTCGGGCATCAGATTTGCTATGTTATGTGTCTATTGCATAATTAGGATATAATCTGTTGCGAAAGTTTCGAAAGGAGCGCTCAGCTGCGCGCGCGCAGGCTGATTGAGACCAGCGCCCGCGCACTGCACGCTTCCTTTTGCTCGCTTTGTTGTGATATAACATAACTGAGCCAAACACAATATTCTTTCTATTATAATTTTTACACTGCAAACTACCAACGTTAATGTTATTTACCGAATCGGACCTTTCTTGTGGGGATATTTAAATGTATATGTTACAGGAAATGTATGAAATCCAGGAATTGTATACAATTCCTAGGAAATGTATACAATTCCGGAGCTCGTTAGGAAATGTATGAAATAATGTTTCAAAGATGATTTAATTCACACATATCCTAGGAAGTGTATGAATTTCCTAGGAATTGTATAAAATTCCGAACTTGTATTAGGAAATGTATAAAACTAATGCTTTCTGTAAATAAAATGAACAAATTTCGCTGTTAAACTGAGAATACCTGTTAAATTGACAATTAGAATGTTTTCCCAATGCTCTCGTTGTAGTAATACAACAATCATACGGTAAAATATAATATCTTTGTAAGGCTTTTTGCTAATTAAAATAAACAAATCAGCTATTTATATTTTTTACAGCGTATCTAGCACATAAACTATAAATAAAGCTTGTAAAGCTCAAACTTTAATTTGATAGGTAAACAGTCTATCGTTTAAGTAAATAATACGCCACAATGTAAAGTAAAGAACCAACGTGGTTCTCATTTTTATAACAGACAACCACCAGACGTAAATGAAAATCTAAGAAAAATAGTCTTTATGCTTCATCCAATACCACGCAACACCATCCAGCGGAGTTTGGCGGCGCCTACGGGATGCAGTGAGTGGAGGGATATCGGGCGGGGAACTTATTTAGGTGCGGGGAGGTAAATATCCCTTCTGTACGAGTAGTACTATTATATACTTGTATTGTAATAGCCTCTCCTCGCTCCGCTTTCCTCGCTTACCCACTGACATCTTGAATGTATTACATTTCCGATTGTCATTTAGGAAATGTATACATTTCCTAGGAAATGTGTCTAATATTATTCATTTCATACATTTCCGGGCGACTTTAGGCATTGTATACATTTCCTAGGAATTGTATACAACGACGGATTTCATACATTTCCGTTAACATATATAAAATTTAAGAAAAAATTAGATGGTGTCGACTAAACTCTCTCGGCGAGATTCCCATTTCCGTTGCTTGTATGTTCACAGTATCTGTAAAGACATCAACTGTATAACAATTAAAAAGTAAGTCACGTGTTCAACGCGTGTCTTTAACACCTAGTATGAAAAATCTCTAAGTTTATTTAAACAGGCGCTCAACGCATGCTTAGATTTTATGTGGTTATTATGATTAATTGAATTAATTACACCTTTCTCTAATAAAATTAAATAAAAATAAAAATAAAATTGAATAATCGAATAAAGTCAATGACAGGTGTGTCACTGACCGCACGGTTGCATGTGACCAACTTTTTTAAATGATGCAACTTGCAACAATTTATGTTCTCAATTTGGGTTCTGTGTTATTGGATTTATGTCACTATAGTATCAAATTGATACGAAAATGTGTTTAAGATAGAGCTTCATAATTACTTTATTATATTACATATTACAAAAATAACATAGTGACGAAAATTTTAGATGCAAGGAATATATTTATGTTCACAAATGTATGAAGGTACTACTTTTATGTATCTACAGGGAAACAATTATGAAATTATATAAGAATTAAAAGTGTTCCAGCAAATAAGTAAGAATTCATAGTATTGCCATTTTGTGATTTTTTCATGACTCTCCAAAAGATTAAAACTGGCATTGATAATTTGATAGAAAGTGATTATGATAATAATATCTTTAAAATACATGACGCGAATCACAGATGCCAATACCAATGTGGCCGGAGCGGAATTTCGAATTTGCGATACTTTTTTATAAATGTATCTAAAATAAGGGATATTTGGTGCAATTTTTACAACTGTTTCTTTGACTGAATAAGGAAATGTAATATCGTTTAATTAAGAAGAACCTCCCGTTGTACTGTAATAGTCAGCTTTTATAAATTATTATTATGATGAAGACGTAGTGTGGGCAGGCCCCCCACAAGGACTGACGATCTGGTGAGGGTTGCGGGAAACCGCTAGATGCGAGCGGCGGCGCGGGACCGATCGTTGTGGAGATCTTTGGGTGAGCCCTTGATCCAGCAGTGGACTTGTTTCGGCTGAAATGATGATGAAGATCGAACTGGCACCTCTCCAGTTAACCACTACGATACTGGCGCTCATCATTATATTTACGATGTTCAAAATTGGGTAATTGAGTGCCTAAATCCATGCAATTAGCAGGTGTGTTGCAAAAGTGTTCACAGTTGAGATGTTTCCACAGCGCTGCGCCTGCGTCGTTAGCGGGAGCCGCGCCGGGCTAATGAGACCCGCTGCCATTCCACTTTGCTACATAATATCACAATCACACCACAATAGAAAACACTCTACCACTATTTGATGAGTCAAAGCAAATGATGAGTACGTTGACTTTAAGTAGGTAGGTACATAAATCTAGGTATTCTAAACTTCACATCACTTCGTGTTTTGTCGCATAGTTGTTGAACTTAGTTTGATTTCTTGATTAAATATAGTAGATATATTTTACCTCAGCGCTTGCAACTTGTTTATAATAAAATTCTATTTATATATCTGAGCATATGAAAGTCCATAGATTTGTATCTCGATCTCATTTAAAAAATATATCAAGGACTGTTTGTTTTTCATCTATAACAAAAACATTATTTCACTGTGATAATTATGTTTTTTTTACCTGATTTGAAGTCAAATAGATAAGACAGAAAACCAATCCACCCACATTGTTATTATAGTGGTCACGACTCGACACAGTTTTAGTGTCAAAACAATCATAATCTAGCGAATATCTTTTTATTAGCCTAAAAAGTCGTCTCGGTTATGAGATTATCGATTGTAGGTTTTGATAATGATTTAAATAAAAACAAAGCGTTGGAACGGGTTTATAGGTGAAGGTTTGGTTGCGACATTTCTTTCAGATCATAAACTTAAATTGCAATAATCAGAGTTAATGCGAACTTGTTGGAGCGCCGACGGGGCTGGCGGCGGCTGCGCCCGCGCACTTACCGCGCCAAGGGGCCCGCCATCAATCACGTGATAGCTTTTCGCAAAATTTTGACCTTGACTCTTCCCCTGAGATGTTTTTCCAGCTTTCTCCAAGACCATGTATATTTTTGAATACGTTAATCTGATAGCCTTCCGCCCGGTAGCTTTACCTGTAAAGTTTTTACCGTGGGTATGAAGGATTTTCCCGGCAAAAGGTAACCTATGTGTTATTCTGACGTATCGATAAATAAATTATTGTCAATTTTCATTAAAATGTATTCAGTAGTTTTTGCGTGAAAGAGTGACAAACATCCATACATCCTTCAATCCATCTTCACAAACTTTCGCGTTTACAATATTAGTAGGATATTAATAATATTACAAACGATGATCAAATGATACCCTATTTGAGCCTAACTTGATTAATGGACTATCCACAACCTGGATTTTGAGCCGGACGGTGTTCTTGATTACCTACAGTATCAAGCTGACAGGGTTACGTACTATACGCCACGTAAGATGTGGCAAGTTCATTTATACGAGTATGTTGCATTGAGAATAGTTTCATCAGTGTATTTATTTTTTTATTTTTTCGCATTTAAATCCATTATATCATAGTAAATTTATTTAGCATGCAGTTTATAGCTGGTTTCTCAATCTCATCTCTTCGTGCAGCTGCACTGATGTAACTGAGCTGTGAATGAGGTGTATCCGTATTTCTGTCTTCCTTGAATTCAGTCGATTGTGGGAGTTCCCCGAACTATTAGTAAATCCAACAGTTACGTCAATAAGCCCGCGTCCGGTTACTGTCTCTAAAATCTGGCATTATTCATATTATTCATATTCATATTTCTTAATAAGGCCAGTGAAGTGGCGTTCTCGCTTCAGACAAAGTGTAGAAAAAATAAAATTAAAATGCATTTTGAGCACTTGTATATCACCTCTCTCTTGAACCAAGGTTGCGGTTTGAGTTGATGCACTTATTTTATAAATCTTGTTAAATAAAATATGAGGAGTAATATTAGCTCGTAGCACTTACTACATCCACTTAACGAACTTTGAGTGCCTTCTAGTAATTCTAATGTAAAGCTGTATTGGCCAATAGATTTATTAGACACTTTACACGTAGTTTATACCTATAGATGATCTTATATCCTTCAAGTATTAATGAACTACATTAAAGTGAAGTCATTTAAGTTATGGTCAATCTTTGAATTTAAAATTACGATCTTATCATGTACAACATAGAACTTATCCATATTTTTAAGCTATTGTAAGCTATAGCTTCTATCGCATGCCTTGAGCGTGGAGACCGAATCCATAAATTCCGTAACGAAAACACATAACACCCCCTTTGCCATATATGCAGCCATGTGTGTATGAGAACTATACAATATATCTAAAAGATGTTTATTGCAAAATGTGTACTGGGCCATGTTACGTGAAATGTGGACATGGTAATTGTAACTGTGTTTCATGTGTCAGGGCTAAATATGGAACATGGTATTGATAGAGTCATGTAAATGTTTGTGTGAATGGTGTTTATTATTTCTTAAGAGGTCCCATTTTGTTTTGACTTAGATGCGATGAAACATTGTTTCCGTAATAAATATGTTCTGTCTTACTAAAGTATTATAAACAAAGAATATGACGTGCCTCTAAATTGACTATCTGAGAAATTGACCAAGCTCGCCTAAAGGTAAATATTGACCAAGCTGCATTTCATTTAAAAAAAATATAATTGTTTTTGTGATAGCTTATGAAATAAAGTTTTGTAATTTATTTAATTTAGAGTGGTCGCTCCCTTGTAATTTTTTTTTTGGAATGAATATTTGCCTAATCGATTTATGTCTTAAAAACCAAAGGACGGTGGTTTTTTTTTAGTCACTTATACATCTTAAGCAGTTGAACTTTATACCCGAAAACCGTTTCAAAATATCTGCGAATTTAGAAGAAAAAAAAATTATATTTTTTTTTATCGTCGCTTTACTACGGAACCACTTGGATATTTCTTTTGTTTTTTTGTGCGTGATGTGTACTAGTTGTGAGTACCTATATAAAAAAAATCAAGTCAAAATACCTCAAGGGCAGATGTTGTTCCCTTATTCAGCTACGGCCAAATTTTTAGAAGTATGATAAAATTAAAATATTGTGGTTTTGCAACTCTATACAATTCGACAAAAAGTGTAACTTGAATTAATATCAGGAAAATAAAAAACAGGAAAAAAAATACTGCATAAATAAAATAAATAAATAATTATAATTGCATGAGTTGATAAATTGAGTTGAGTTGAGTTGAGTTGAGTTGTGGTTGTGGTTGTGGTTGTGGTTGTTGTTGTTGTTGTTGTTGTTGTTGTTATTGTTGTTGTTGTGTAATTATAATTGCATAAGTTGATAAAACATGTTATGCAATAGCTTTGCCGCGGCGGCAGTCCCCGAGTGCCACACGTCTTTTTTAAAATTATTTTTTTGTTTGTCTTTTTGTACGGGCTAATCTCCAAAACTACTGGATCGATTTGGGAACACCTTGGGTACTTTTATTTGCGGAAAATTAAAGGATTCCCGTGGGATAGTTAAAAAACTACTACAGCAGCAGACAGTTGCTACTTATAATATTAAGAAGTGGACACCTAGAGTAATATATATTTTAAAAACAATGACTCTAGTGTTAGTTGCGACTATGGCTAGTTGTTGCTGATAGCTAAATGCCTGAATAATTGCATTAAACGTTTGAAGAGTTCTTTCGGTATTGTACAATGCTTCATAATGTATGTCACAAATTATTTAATTAATAAATAATATATATATACAGAAATAGAGAAACACAGCAACAGAAAACGGAATAGAAACACAGAAAACACACACAGAAATACACGTAGAAAAAACAGAAAAACAAACACACAAAAATAAAATACAACACAGAATGCAGAAAACACACAGAAACATCAAAAACAACAAGCAAAACAAAAAGCCTTCTACTGAGTGTCGTGGCTCCCTCGCAAGTCCGGTGAAGCTTGATTGGTCGTACCTTTTCGACACAAGCATAAAGTCAATTAAAAACATAAGTGTGTCGTGAGTGCCAACTAAATGTAGCATGGGTAATTTCGTTCCCGAATGTAGATTATGCCAACTCTTACCGACGAAGGGATAGGCCCTTAGTCACACAGTGTAACTACTGTTCATAATCTGGTGCAATGCAAGTTGCTGTGTAGTACATAGTATCAAATCTCAATTGATAGAAAAGTATTTTTCTGTGTAATTATTATTTACTTCAATTCAAACTGTAGTCAAAATGACGACGTATTCTTAGAAAACATTTAAATGTAATGTAATAATGAGTCAACAGGAAAGTCCATACGTCTTAAGGTAATTTGGTCTTGTGACCGTAAACAATCACAAGCAACGTTCTGCGCAATATCGCATAATTTATTTTAGTTAATTTTGAGAACGGAACTCGTCGATTGCGCGAAGTTTGTACTAAGAAATAGGTGGATGAAGGCAATAGTTTAACCGGACATTTGCTAATTGCCACATTCCCGTGCGCGTGCGCGGCGGCGGTATTATCTCGGGTAAATATCTCCCGCGAATTTCCTCCTGCCCGCACGCACTGTCTTAACACCTTACATAAGCTGCGTCTATCATCCTAGCGGTCGGACTGCTCCATTGTGTAACTTACACAATTCTCCATATAGGGTGAAATTATTGCTGTCATTTGAATCTTTTACTATTATATTATTAGCAAGTGATGTATCTATTTCGTCATTAATGACTTATGAACCGCCTTTGAAATCATATTTGCATGGTTCGTATACATTTTCTCTTCCGAGTTCCTACTCATTCTTACTAATTATTATTTTGAAATGAATTAATTGTAATAAGTATTAATCGCATAACACCTCCATGTTTTATATGGGTAGATATTGACATAAAAATATCAATACCTTTTTCTTTACATAATATACGTGGATTGCTGAACAATATAATTATTATTTGGCACATCACATCATTATGGCATTGTCTTTTTGAGCTATTTTAATATATGATTGTTTTATACTACTAGTGCTTTTTGGTATGTGCAGTCAGACATACCAAAAAGCAAGTAAAAAACTGGGGCGAATGTTTTCACAACAACATATTGTACACGTCAAGATATTGTACAATATTTCTGGTTTTTATTTAACCTTATTTTTTATTACTCATAAAATAAATTTATAAATAATAATAGTAATGCGCACACATGACAGATAAATAAATCATAATTCATTAGATGTGTAACCAAAAACTTATACTACGCATATATATTATAAATACCGTATTTACAACCGTACATTATTTACAATTTGTTGGCAAAAAATTCAACCGCAGCTACTATTAATAACTCAATAATAATTAGGTTGATTTTAGGTATATAATGACGAGTATTTCTCATTAATTTCATATTTAAGTATTAATTTATATGCTTGTTTGTTACCAATATTGGTACTCGAAAGTTGGGTGTGTAATCTCAGATAAAGGCACGTTGGGAATCACAGAAAAGTTTGATTACACAGCTGCCTATCCTTGGATTTTTATAATCTTGGTCACTGTTTATAGTTTTTATTTACCAATTATACTGTTAATCTATTTATAGCTCCACCCACAAGGGGACTCCGGACATTGTATAATGTGGTCACTTATCGAACCAGTCTGACGGAGGCGGTAAGGTGACGCAATCTATTAATAGTTTGCAGACTTAAGATAGTGAACCTTATTGCATTATTTGGATGTAAATGTGCGTCCGTTTCGCGATAGTCGTTTGGCTGATTGTGGGTTTATAACGATGATTCATATATTGCAGTAAAATCACATTAAATTACTTACTTGGTGTGCGGTCAAATCGACTGGAAATACCGCGACCAAGTAATTTCTAAGATCATTTCAGATATTGCAACACGTTAGGTTATTTTTATACGTATTGCATTCTACCTGCCCTACCGCTGCTGCTATGTTTTACGGTGTTTTAAAAATTTTCGGCGGAAATAAGATTTGATATTATTTGATTAGATAAATTGTCCCCCTTCTTTTTTAACCGACTTCAAAAACGGAAGAGGTTCTCAATTCGACGCGTATTATTTTTTTCTTCTTTTAATAGTCTACTCATTACTGATTAGTTGCTGCAAATAACCATATGGTTCTTAACTTAGACTTTTAAAAAGGAGTGTCAAGCGGAACTTTTCGTAGCTTTCGAGCTATGAATTATTTACTACAATTTTTAAAATTTACGACTAGATAACTTAAAAATCCTACTAAGAAGAATTTTGATTGAAATATATTTTTTGCTACTTAATTCTCATGAATTGTACTTTTATACTTACAGTATTCGAATTCTTAACTCTGATGAAAGTTTTAAAAATTATGGACCAAAGTAGTAATAAAAATAATACGGTCGGTGAACTTTTAAATAATTGCCCATAAACTAGTCCGATATTGTTTTTGTTTAACTGTTTGCGAGTCATATTTTTATCACGAAATTGAATATTAAATTAATAGTCAGTAGGTCACTAGATCTGGATGATTGCTTTGTTTCCCAATCCAAATTTTGAAATAGTGTTACAGTTAAATTAATTTAGTGTGATAGTTTTATTGGTACCTATAATTTATTCCACATTATTTTTATAATGTTTATTGCTGTAAAAATATAATTTTCTTACATAATCATGAATTAACTGTAAGGTTAAGGCCGAGAGTGTCGTCAGTGGCCTAGTGGCCAGAGCTGTGGCTTCCTTCCTATAGGCGCGGGTTCTAGCCGCGGCACGTATCAATGTTTTTTCGAATTTCGAATTCATATGTACTCGACGCTTTTACGGTGAAGGAAAACATATTGAGGAAACCTACACACACCTGCGAAGAAATTCAGTGATCGTGTGTGAAGTTAATCAACCCGCACTTTGCCAGCGTGGTCGACTAATAGGAGACTTTGAGAGGAGTATTCTACTATACAATTTATTTATTTACTAGATTTACGCTCCGCCCCCGCTGCAATAAAAGGTAGCATTTATCCATCTTCCAGGTTTATTTTGTTTCTTTACCAAGTTCTATCAAAATCAGGGCAATCAGTGGTTTTGGTGAGATAGCGTAACAAACAGACAGTCAGACAGAGTTACTTTCGCATTTATAATATTAGTAGGGTATAGGGATATTTATATCTTCTATGAGATATAATGCTTTATTTTACATTCTTTGGCAGATTTTTTTAATATGTCTATATGGAAGAAGATTATGATATAATACTTTGACCAGGTTTCTTCGAAACTACCAATTTAAATTGACGTGTAATATGGATAAGCATGTAATCAAATAAATTCTATGGCTGCTAATGTGTATTAGATTGTACGTTTGTATACAGTTGCAAAACCATTAATTGAAGAAAATGTGTTGCGATTACTTCACGCGTCTGTCTAAATTTAGATGGCTACAAACTACCTAAATGTTGTAAGCGAACAACACAAAGACCTCAATGCGCTAGACCAATCTGGCAAAGGTTAACGTCTATACTAAATAACTAGGCAGTATAGACTGCCTAGTAATATTATTGAGTAATAAATTGTACCTAAGTAGTTATTTGAGGAGAACGGTTCGGTTGTGTTGGAACTATTAGTGGGAGTAGTATATTCAAGACCATATGGAGAATGAGCCGTCTTGTTTTGCAGAAAGCATTGAGCTACTAAATCGTCCTGTCGCCGGTTCGTTTTGTGCTGCAACTGTTTAAGATTACCTATTAGTGTACTTTGAACTCCTCCGAGCAGCCATTGACCTCAAGTAATTTTATATTTGAGCGATAGTAGAGCGCTTTGTGTGCACGATACGTTCACATTAGGTTAGTTCTCCAAACGCTAGATTTGAGGTGGCGGGCTGGAGAACTAATCTTCAAAATATGAATTTTGCACAAAAATATTTTTTTCTTAAGAGTTTGGACCCTAAGCTATCTAGGACAGTTTGAATTGTTTATATTACTTTATTACAACTATGTTAAAAAAAATTACAAAGTTGCAAATCTTGATCGCCGTGGTGTGTCCGGATTGAACTTTGGTTAAAAAAAGGGCTTGAAACATTTTTATGAAATACGCTATCAACTCCAATGCTTATTAATAAAATTATGAATATATTCATCTTGATAATAGTATGTAATAATGTACCGAGTTGTAAATAGTTTAACTTTTATAAACAAATGAATGAATGTCCGCCGGTTTTGGTTGATCGCTGTGGGACAGCACTAAATCACTCTCACATCCCTAGTGCAACATTTTAGAAGCCATGCATCCCGCGTGGGGTTTGTCTCCTGTAGCATTCTAACTGCTGCGGGACACCAACTTGTGCGGCTGTGGTTTGTTTCGGAGATAATGAGGAAAATGTTTGACCGACGTGTCTTTGGTTTTCAAAAATTTTGATGAATGTGTCTTAATTTTCTCGTGCAATATTCAGTTTTCAAATGCATTAATTAGCTAAATAGTAGAGAAATTGAGATTATTATTTGACATAAAAATAACTATTGTCTAAACTTTATACTTTTTTCAGAATCATTAAATTTGTAACTTTTTTTGATCGATACGGTGTTGATTGATATGGTCAAATAGCCCACGTCGATCAATATGTATTGAAAGTCTACAGCATTTGTAAGAGACTTAACTTAGATTTAAAGACACCTTTCAATGGGCTGATTATAAATCATAAATAAAGAATTGCTTCTATATATCTATCTATTTATATGGGGGACGTCTGCAAGTAGCGCAGATGGGTAATCAGATCATCTCTCAATATAAGGACTATTTCACCCCTAATCGAAGCCTGATGATGCCTCCCAGCCCTATGTAGTAGGCTTCCCTTCCTATCTACACGCGTCACCTTCAAGAATGTGTCGCGTGGCCAGCTTCCCTGGGCCCCAATTGCAGGCACAGGAACCGGGGATGCGCAGACGAGTAAGTCACGGGTGGAGGTATTAGCTTAGTTCT
This sequence comes from Teleiodes luculella, assembly GCA_948473455.1. Lineage (NCBI taxonomy): Eukaryota > Metazoa > Arthropoda > Insecta > Lepidoptera > Gelechiidae > Teleiodes > Teleiodes luculella. The sequence goes on along the minus strand of OX419582.1, from coordinate 19,159,104 downwards.
TCTGCCGAGCCCCCGCCTCCAAGCCTGCCGCACATATGAGGGATTTGGGAGCTTGCCCCACAATTTTGTCACCTCTTCCGGGTTCACAAAGACTAGTGGTTCTGCCTATACTCAGCATCATGGCACCACCTAGGTTTTACTGCTACCCCAGTCCCCTTAAACCTACCGGTAGCCCTACAGAATCTTAAATATTTCCTAACGTCAGTTCTGCCAATTCATCCATTTCCATCCTGTCTGTGCCTAATATCTCCCATCTGGGCATCGAGAACATTGGACACTCAGTAAGGTCAGTTTCCTTTTCGTCACATTCTGAGCGTCCTGGCTCCATGATCCTCTTCATTGTGATTGTGAAGAGGTGTCTCTTCAGTGAACAGTGTCCGGTCACTATGCCTGTGATGGTTCTGACGTCTCGCTTGTTCTGTTGCACCAAGAGCCTTGTGGTCTTTTTATCCATTGCTTTAATGAAGAGTTTGGATTTTCGCATGCCTGTGGATGTTTTCCATTTGGCGATGGTTTCCTCCCTTATCTTTATGTCAATCACGCCTTTGGTAATTCTGTGTGGGATAGGTAGATATGGTTCTGGGCCTATGAAGGTTTTGTCCGCACCTTCCCAAGCTAGCTCATCCGCATTCTCGTTTCCACTTGTGCCCTGATGTCCCGGAACCCATGCGATGGCAACATTCAATTTTTTCGCCAGTAGGTTCAATTCGCTTTTGCATTCCTTGAGCAAGGCTGAAACAGTTTCCTGCTTGACGAATGCTCTGAGCGCTGCTTGACTGTTACCGTTACTGTATATCAGCACGGTATCAATGTCCTTGTCGATTGTGTCTTCTATGGTGATGGCGCGTTTCATGTTGGCAAAGATCTCCGCCTGGAATATGCTCGCATGTCTTTCCAGAGCTATAGTTGTCTTGAGGATCGGGCTGGGCTTCATTATGTATATGCCTGCTCCTGAGAGCTCCGTTGATTCTTTCCTTAAACCATCAGTGAACCACTCAATCGTGTTACCATGATGTTCCAGGTCCCGCGACGATCTGGGTCTTATGTGTACTATATATTTTTTGCCCAAGATTCTCTGTTTATTGATCAGGTCGTTGCTGGCCAAGGCCAGACCAAAACAACTTTCCTTTCTCTTGACTGTCATGTGTCCTGTATGTTTAATTGTTTGGTATTGTTGACCCAGAGTCCACATGACTTTATTCTGTGATATTTTTCTAAAGCTGTCTTCTTGGCCGCCAGGTCCAATGGATAGTCCCAGAATCATATCCAGTGCTGCGGTTGGAGTTGATTTTATGGCTTCCATGGTCATTAGATCAGTTAGCCTTTGGATTTGTGTTAATTCCTTTGTAGTTGTTACTGATCTTTGTTCTGTGCCACCATGCAATGGCTCCTTGGAGCAATCTGGGGAGAATGATCGCTTCGTAGATCCAGTGACATACTCGCTGTTTTTGTCCCCAGGTTCTTCCAATTGCTCTGGTGCTTTGCATCAAGCTTATTATTGCTCTTGCGTGCTGTAACTTTATGTGAGAGTGAAAGACAGAATTGCTTTGTAGATACATTTAAAACGTTCCATTTAACAAAATGCTATTTTCGGCCACGTTGTTCGCAACAAAGTCTCCATGGAGCGACTCGTCCAGGGACAAGTGGAGGAGAAGAGGTCGTGCGGGCGCTCACCTATGCGTCGGACCAACCTCATTAGAGCTGCAACACAAAGCTCTACAGTCCAGAATTCCCGAGACGCCGTAAACCGTGACAAGTAGAGACGCATCGCAGGAGCTTCACTCGGCAACAAAAATGCTACATCGCTAACCGCGACCACTCTGTCAAGACTTCAAGAGTGAACGACTAAGGAGGAGGAAATGCTATTTCTGATTCTTTATTTTCAATTTCATGGCAAATTGAAAAAACGACTTATATGCGACCAACCAATGTATAAATAGGTACTAAATTACATTTATTTTCAGATCAATTCATAATTTTTTCAAAATGCCACGACAGAAGATATGGGACTACTAAACATGTTTTTCATTTCTCTCATAATGATGCAAGTAATAATTCTAAACTGACATGATATATTTTTGTTTAAATTAAACACAATTTAGTTTTTTCCTTTATTATCATTTTTTGACCTCCAAATTAAAGTATATATTGATCGACGTGGCCCTAAAATTGATCACCGTGGACACAAAAATTTTGACCATCAATAACTTGTAAACCGTTTGAAAAAAATTAAGGCCAATAAAAAATATTGCTTACTTAAAAGCAATACTAACTATTTATTGACAAAAAATTCAATAAATATTGGAAATAAAAAAGTACCATGTCGATCAACCGGAGAACCAAATTTTGAAGAACTAACCATTACCAACTGTGGTAATGTGCAACTCACTTTAGTTTTTTTAGCAAGATATGTATATGAAAAATACCTATTGTTTCCGCCTTCTCAACACGTATTGTTACGTAGAAAATTATCAGGTTCGTTAAATGTAACAACGAGCCTGAGAACACTGATTTCTTATTCGATACTATTTTAGTTTGATATGAAGCTCCTTAAATCTTGTTTTTTCTTAACTTTTTGAACTATTTTTTTCGTCTTTGTTTATAAAAAATATCCCATCGGTGCAGTGGTCTGTTTTCTTTGTAAACTAACTATAACACTATACACATTTTTAAAATAAAATCTTCATTTATCATCATAACCCTGGTGGTTAGGATTTAAGTTAATTGAGCAGCATAACAGCCCCTCGGTGGGGACATAAATTGTATGAGCTGTTAACGACTATAAGCACCATAAATCACAACTGTAAATAAAAATCGGAGCCGAATAACACACCTTCCGAATCATGAATCATCTGACTTTTAACCAAACTAGACCAAATTTCACAAAGTAATAGGTATTTGTCTCTTACGAGAGAGAGTCTTCAACGAGAGTCGAACTCGGAATATCAGACATAAAGTACCTTTTATCGGTCAGCCGTTGATACAGAAAAATATAAATTGTGAGACTAAGTATTAAACTTAACTACGATTCTTGAAGATATGCCTCTTTTATTGTTAGTCGCACTGGCGTAGCCTAGCCGAATGATTTATGTCAGTTGTAAAATTGCACAGATTGGATTGTGTGGAGTGAGGTCTGCTATTGATTACCTACCTAAAGTAGAATTGTAATTTACAATAACCCGACGAAATATCATGATTTTTTGAAATACACGTTACTTTTTCTACATTATGTAAATTATCGTACCATTAAATAACAAATATGCATTTAAATAATTATGTAAAGTTACAACATCTTTACATGTTTTAGAATAGTCTGTTCTAACTAAGATTGAGATAAGAGAGAGTTAAGAAAATATGAAATAATAATCAGTATCACTACATAGTATAAAATAAAGTCGCTTTCTCTGTCCCTATGTCCCTATGTCCCTATGTCCCTATGTCCCTCCCTTTGTACGCTTAAATCTTTAAAACTACGCAACGGATTTTGATGCGGTTTTTTTTAATAGATAGAGTGATTCAAGAGGAAGGTTTATATGTATAATACATGCATAATATACTGAAGGATAACCCACAATAACCATTTTCCCGTGCGGAGCCGGGGCACCCGCCCCGGCTCCGCACGGGAAAAGTTATAACTATAAAGTTATAACTATAAAAGAAAGCGCTAGTTATAACTATAAAAGAAAAGACAACCTAATTCTCTTGTGGTGTGATATTCGTTTATGTTTGTTATAGTTAAAACATGTTGTAACTACGTAAAGTTTGCCTTATCTGCCATTAAAGAGTTTATTCTTCATTAGACACTGAGTGACAGCCTTGGTTTGAGCACATTTGAAGTCGAAAAATGATTTGTAAATTTCGTAAAACTTACTTCGAATATTATTTTATTTATTTATTTTTATTTAGCCCTGTGTTTGATTTTTAAAATTTATACCGCAACTTATTAATCTTATTCTGCCAAAGTTTCAACTGGTATTTATTTTTATTTAAAGCTAGTTATATAACAAAGGCAGGCATCTAGTGAGAAATAGATTTAACTTATTAAAATGCATCTTAGCTAAAACTGGGTTATGAGTTTAGCTTAGATTCATATTCTGCAGTTTTCATGAATCATAAAGTATAGTATGAAGTAGGACTGCCTCTAATTGCAGATAACGCATTTCTTCACCTGTCTATTATAAAGTATCTATTACTCAAGAGTTACCTCTGACTATTGACAAATTATGAATAAAAAATTTAAATCTTGAAATCATACTGACTGTTGCGCAGTACGAGAATATTGACGTGTAAGGACTGTACAACTGTGTGTGGTTGATCTTTGACTCGACCCGTCGTCTGTATGCCCATACTGTATGTACGGCTTATATTATGTATACAAGAGTCATTGTGATTAGAATAGCTTGTGTTACAAGGTAAATAATACGCTTCATATAAGTATGACATATAGGACCCCTCATTTTATGAGCTACGTATTAGCACCTTTTACGGTGATGTCAATTTATGGTTATATTTTTTGAGAAGTAAGATTCATATTGAATCAAGTTTTTGCCCAACTGCCAGTTCTGTAGTTATCATTGTTGTTCTCGAACAAATTGCTTAATTACTAAATTAGTCAACTCGTGAATAGTGTATTTGGCTGTGTATAGACTTAAGTTTTAATTCATGTTACTATTTAAGTAATATTTTGTACACCGCTGTTAACTGTTCCAAATAAATAATAACGAAATGTTAGTTTAAATTTTAATGTTAAGTAGACGGTGGCCAAGAGGCAAGGGCCGCCAAAACTATCGGGAGAAATTATGCACACACCTGCGAAGTAATTCGAAGAAGTCCTGTTTACCCTGTCTTCAGGATAGGCTCGCTCTAGCTCCTCGGTGGGGACAATAATAATATGAGCTGTTAATGAAATCGAAACGTTGCTTTTAAGTTAATGTTAATTTTAAGCTTTTAATATAATACAATTACAATACAAATATTCTTTTAATAGTAAGAACTTTATTTATTTATACTCAAAGAGTAAGAAGATATGTGTAATTTTTCAATATATTTGTAATTTTTTTATGTGTTAAGCTGACAATAAATGTGTTCTATTTATCTATCTACTTTATTGATTGTAGAATGAGACTATAATATCATTATTCTTTGTTCATAGTGAAACGCGTGCGCAAGCAAGCTATTTTTGGCACAGACAGACATGTAACTAGTATAATACAAGTATTTTTATTTGTCAATAATTTAAAAGGAACTCTTACCGTCAATTTACTTTAATTGTGTAGTTTTCTAATTACACAATTGGATTAAATGTGTTAGCTTTTGAAATAATATATATTATAAGTGTAAGTATAATTTTGAATCAAATTCTTGACAATAGTGGTTTAAAAACCCGGATATGCTTTCGTAAGGTCGACTCGACACTTTAAAACGACTGGTCTGTTTCAACAGTTTTATATACTTATGTATAAGTATAGTACGTTGATTTTAGGATAGGCTCGAGCCCCTCAGTGGGGGATATATATGAGCTGTTAACACACATGTATTGTCCTTTATCGACCAACTAGTCCAATGCTGGTTGATCGGCTTTACATACAGCCTATGAATTTCTTCGCACGTTTCTGCAGGTTTTCTCACTTGTTTTCCTTGCCCGTGAGATAGTGTTGAATATACGATTTACTCGACATTCGTCATCTTCGAAACTGGTCATATTCCAGATTACGTCTAAATACTGTAATTATAAAAACACCTAGGTATATATTGGCACATGACGAGAATCGCCCGACCTTTGCCGGTTAGGCCCAGCCTTTATGCCACCGACACTTGTTTAACTCGTGTTAACTCGCGCAAATAAATTTACGATATTACATAAATTAAAACTATTTAAGATTTTTATTTTTCATAATTGTATCAATATTTTGTGTATTTGAATTATGATTCAATGTTCGATCCACAGCCAAATGTTTAATCTTCATTAATAAAATACATTTGTCGAACAAAAGACATCAACGAGTTTACAACTCTTAAAAATAATATTTAAGAATTATATTTATTACAAAAATGGCCATTTTTATTTTTATTTTTTTGTAAGATGTCTATGGAATATGGGCCACAAAATAATTATATATAATAAGTACTACGGCGTCGCGCTAAATCTCAGAATAACGAATTTGCGGCTTTCCAACCTCTCTGCGCTAAATACGACAATAAATTCTGCGCCTAAACTAGAGAAGTAGGATTCCTTTTTGAATGTATGTATTTACCCTTTAAAGTAAGATCTGATAGTGTGTAATCTCCTTTACTTTCTTGTGATCCTTACTTAATTGTATGTATGATTGCGGAATCAAATTAATAACACAGATTGATTTTGTCATCAATATTTTTTAGATGTGCTTTCCCAAATAATGTAGTAATTCATTGTATCAATTTTCGATTTGACTTTAAATAATATATTTCATAATGATTGATTGTCCTCATTTATTTACATAAGTGGATAATATAGTGCTTATTCATTCAATATGTAACCATAATTACGTAAATGTAAATTTGTCCGGATATTTTATTTTGTAATTGGGGATGTAGGGTAGGCTATGACGTAGGAAGCGTGAATATCCGTATCTATTGGGCAGTAGTGTTTTTGGTGCGAGGGCACTTTCCGCGGTATGAAGCTATGCGGTGCGGCGTGCTAAGAGGCAGAGGCGAATCCAGGCTGCCTTTATAGAGGCTTACCGCTGATAAAGAATTAAAAAAATATATTTGAAAGAATCGTTTTACAGATATTTACAGCTTAAAACATAATTGTATGGTTCAGCCCTGAGAGTCAGTTTTTACCACACGAACGTTTAGAAGAGTTTTTGAAAGAAATAATATCGTCAGTGGAAAGGAAAAAATGCTCTCTGGCCACTTAGCCATCGTTTAAGCCAATTTGACCAAAATGAGTTATATACAGAGTTCGGCTGCATTTTTTTTTCTACGTCGATCTGTATAGGTTTCAGGGCGATCTGAGAACCTTGGCGCACGGCACTAGGCAGCCTGGATATGCCAGCCGCGGCAGTCGAAATATGTATGGGGGTTCGTGGCTGCGTAGGTATTGAGCGGGCTTCCATAGAGACGTCTAGTCATATGTTTAACTCACTGTCTAATGCGCGGGCAGTCTTAGGCTGGAAGCACGAATTTGGTTTCAGAATTCAGATTGGGAAAACTGAATGCTGTGAACTCGCCTCGACATCGAAAAGTGATTTGTAAAATCTTACTTCGAATAAAATCTTTGACTTTTGACTTTTTTGACTCCGCTTACATACAAAGGTTCGACAAGGAGCATTTTGACTTATCAGAACGGAAAAACATTACGTTGTCTTAGCAATGAAAAATATGATGTCTTCGCTACACACATGGAATTCCGAATCTGAATTCCGGATAAGGAAACCGTATGTTTGGCTGCGGCCCTAGTCCCCCCTGGATGCGGTTAGCGCGAGCGGAGGGAGTGTGGAGGACGCGGCGCATCCCCACTGGCGGCTCCCCTTCACGGCGGCAGGCGGCGCGCGCGCAGCCAGCAGTGCTGCAGTACTACCAGCTGCACCATGCTCGCCGCACGCTCGCTCGCGCTGCTCCTCGCCGCGTCGCTCGCCCTGGCCGCCGCCGCGCCGCCCCGCCACGTGCGCGCGCGCAGGCAACTCGCTGACGACAACACACTGCAGCCCCTCGAGGTACGTACACTCTCTACCCGCGCTACGCTACACCGCCGGCTATGCGAACGTACACATGTAAAAACTCCATGTGAAATGCTGAAATTGTGCGAGCGACCTTACAGTGCACGTAACGCAGTTTTCCAACGGTTACTTGTACTGTTGCTATTAACATAGTTAAAGGATTTAGATGCGCTACTTTTAATTATGATATGTTAGCTGTGTTGCATGCATACCGGCTGATGTAGTATAGCGTTATAGAGACTCAAATAACTATAATGATATGTAATTTAAAGTTAATTATACCGTCATGTCATCATCATCAATATTAAACCTTTCATTCATAAAAAACATAACTAATGAATGACGAATAGTTTTAATCTAGTTTATAGCTAGTTGTGAAATACTTCAGAGAAGTTAACTTTTGTTGTTAATTTAATTTAAAGAACCAGTCATTATTTTGATCTATCAATAGAGATTTAGTTTGGGGACGGTCGCATGTGAACTTCGTATAGTTGTAAGTAACACCGGCGCGCGCGCAGGCGGCGCGCGGCGGTCACATCGGCATCCGTTGCGCAAGCACGCCCCAGCCACCTTCGGCTCGGTGCACTTGTCCAATACAAAGTTTTCGCTAAAACCAACATCAGCAACCATTAACATGAACATGTAACGGTTGCCTTGTTGGTAACGTGCTCTCCATTCAATGTCACCCAGATGATCATCAACATGTCAACACGAGATCGCCTTCCAAAAATTGCTATTATGAAAAATATAACGATCGGCCTATTGAGTAAACCCAAACATTGGCCAACAATACCGTATTCAGATTGTTCTGTATTTGGTTCTCACCCATTCTCACTGGTGGTGGCGGCGAAAGGAGGCCATCTCGTTCCACCTTTTGCTTTAATTGATGATCATGCGGGAGTGTAACATATTATGTCAAAATGTAATAAAACTCCTATGAGATTTTGTACAGTATTTGTATATTACGTATTAAATACCTATCGCTTTTGAAGGATTTGGGGGGTTTTAATACATTTGACTCCTCGTACTTGTAATATTCCAGCCTCGCGGTCGACCTCGCCTCATTACCTTTAAACTAGTACTATCCGCTACCGCTTCATGCATACACACGAGCTTGACAGTCTCTTCTACTTAATGACCGTTAACAATATGTATATATAATTAATTATATAATAAGTATACCTTACATAATACGTCAATACTAACAGAACCTTTCGTTTGAAGGAGCCGAGTCACTTAATTAAACGTTTTATATGGCGGCGTTGCACTGGATGAAGATTCATATTTATTCGGGTCTCATACCCAGCCAGACGTTTGACAGATTTATCGCCATAACAGTGGAGGTCACAACTATGTTATGTTAAAAAGACCATCTCAACAATCTTTTTTTTTTGGGATTTATTCATTCTCCTTAAAATTCGCTAACATAAAAAGTAGTCTTGAGAATAATGGTTGCTAGGGCAATAGGAAGATGCTTTGTAGAAAACAACGTTTTTTTGGGTTTAAAGGGGAATATGGAGACAGACATCTAATTTGTAACGGCCAAATTGCTTGCCTTAGCCATTTCTACCAATAGGTTTTTACAAAACAACTCTATGGGCAAGACAATCAGATATTACACTAATGTGCGTAGGCAATGTTAATCACCAATTATTATATAATCGATGTTGCAAGTTAACGAGCCCGCAATAATTACCATATTAGTTAGGAATTTGTAGTTTCACGAAGTCGACTGAATCGGTGGCAATAGTGTACTGATTTATACGAAATTCACACAGTAGATCGATAATGTGAGAAATGTTCCCATGAACTAGATTCCGTGTAATAAGAATCAACTTACAGATTTGCAAATGTTAAATGCAATACATGTGCAGTAGAAAAGTTGATATCAATATTACAAAGGATTTTATCAGATTACTATTGAGTATATTTTACCTATTTTTAGATTAGGAAATATGACAGAACAACCGATACTTACTGATTCACCAATATTCAGTAAATCCAATAGTTTTTGAAATACCTAAACAGAAATAAATGTAGTAAGTGCGTGGGTTCAAAATGCTTCACATTCACGAGTTTATTGTAAAGTATCCTTAATTTATGAACTCTACTTACGGTCAGAGGCTACTATGAGGTAAAATTTTTGGACTATTCAAAGTCAATTAACAGTTTACAAACTTACAAAATTCAGCGGATCTTAGTGAGTAAATACTTAAAAAAGAAGTTTTATGTACACTTACTTACTTACTACACACCAGTATTGAAAGCCCTTTTTCGTTTTGAAAGCGATACGTCCGTCTGTCGTTAGACTGGTATGAGTTTATAAAACAATTCCTTCCAGTTCAAACAGCTCCTTTGTGATATGATAAGATATCTATAAGATTTCATAGGTCGAAATTATTCTAAAACTACATCATCTTACGATAAAAACAAGAAATAATTAATATAAATGAATACCAGTTTCTGACCGTAATAATGATATGAATTCGTCTTGGGACAATATAGTTTGTTTTAAATTGCGCAACTGAAATGACGATTAGGTCAAACGTTATACCGGATTTCGTATATCGTCTCCAGTATCAGTGTCAGATTACTCAAGTACGTTATACAATGTGTTTCCATCAGAATATGCCAAACAAGTTGCAAGACAGTTTTAGAGACTGGTTCTCTTCCGTAACTTTACGGATCCCTACCCACTACCAATACTTACCAAACTAGTAATAGATTAAATGATATTCATTTTTGTCATTCGCTGAACTCGCAAAATGATTTGAGACCTCTGATTAGATTTGCCAGAGCCTGCTTGTTAAATAGCCTGCTTTTTGACAACCTTTCAATTGCTTTTAACAAAAACAGAACTTAGGTTTTTCAATTAAAGCCGATTATACCACTTATTTAGGTTCAGGGTATGTACAAAATTCGTTAAATTAAATCAAAATAGCTTCAGTTTTTACGTTTTTTACAGCTGATAGTTTTCTATAGGATGATTTCAAAATAATATGATAAATAAATAAGTGATATTTTACAGCAGTAATGTTTTTACAACTTCTGTCTTTCTCTGATTACAGAGTAAATAAATCCCTAAACTCAATAAATGTAGCAACACCAAATTCTTTGTAATTAATTTCATATAATTACATAAGGACTGTAATATCTGTTTCGTTTCGTCTACCTAGTTAACAATCTAGGTGACCAGGCCAATATATTAATGCATAATAATGTTAAGTGTGATACCTAAACAGATACACAACAAAGTTAATCATAGACACGAATTATCTTGTTGCTGTGGCCACTTTATAATTATGTTTTAGTCATAATGTTATATTTTTTTCTTAACTCCATTACACAAAGGATTTTATAAGGTTATAAAGGATATTGCCCTTCTAATGTCCGTATTTAGATAGTTATCTCTATGAAGCAAATAAAGTGTTGGCAAAAAATCTTGTAAGCACTTCATTATCCTAATCTTAATGCTACCTTGAGGTACTGCCACTTACTGACTTACACAATTTTAATCTAGGTATACATGTTATTGAAATGTACCAAAATAATAATGTTATTCAATTACTCGTATATAACTGAATGGCCAAGTTTAGTATCAGTGTGTTATTTGGAGTTTTATTTACCTACCTATGTTTTGTACTCGTAATAACTGTTTTACGCTGTAGGTACCTCCTACTTGAAAACTTCCTTTTCACTTCCTTGTATTCCTTTCACTTGGTATCCCTCGATATCGCTTAAGATAATTGGTTATTATGATTGTTTGATTGGTCACTATAGTAGAAATGAAAACAAAAATGCTGGTAAATTCGACGAAGTTACTGTAAATCGGCCAATTCTTCTTGTACTTATATTGATATTGATTATGATTATACAATAAGTGCAAAATTTTGAGTAAATTGTATTAATTATTTTTTCTCTTTGGAGTAAATCATTCATTATTGACAACAAATTAAAAAAAAAACTAAATGTAAAAACTTAGAGCAACGCCGGCTTTCCGTACCGAAGGCCCGCGTTGCTCTAAGTGTAAAAAGCACCAAACTTTCTGCTTATAAAAAGATTATTAAAAAATATATAAAACCTCCTTCCAAGATCCAATCCTACACTAAAGGGTAAAAAATAAAATGTAAATCTAGATGAAAACTTATTTACGTAAGTAGTAACATCATATAAACATGTGTAAACATTGTTATACACTTCCCCTTGGAGTCGGTGCCAATTAAAAAAATATTAACCATCGCGGCTAGGTAGGCTAGCTTTTTAATCGAAATCACATCTGATCTCAAAAGCTGCAGATCGTTAAATATAAAAATATTAAAGGAAGCGGTCCGAATACTAGGTAGATGATGTCTGCTAGCAGTGGACGTCTTTTAGTCGAAATTATAACAATGTCTGTCTACATAAAATAAAATCAGCTTTCAGCTAGAATTTTATTTTATTTTTTACCATATAATGTAGGATAGGATCTTTGAAGTTTTTGTATATTTTTTAATAATCTTTTTATTTTACCATTTTTAGTGATAATTTACCTTGACAAGTTACTCACCCAAAACTTTTGTTTAGTAATATAAAAGGGTGTAAATTTTTAATTTGAAAACATGGCCTTATTTTGCTGGAACCCAAGTCTTCTAATTGGCAAACAACTGACCAGACCAAATGCTCGACCGCTAGTCCATAGAGAAGTTCTCAATTTTTTCTATTTATATACTCTAAGTTCTCAATATTCAATTTTAAGAAGTTATTATCTCCACTTGGGTTTTCAAAATCTTCAATCTATGACTAGTTTATTAAAGATATGAACCAAGACCGCATATTTCTTGTTTTTTAAATTATAAAAAACTCAACGCAATGAGTGTGCTGTCATTTATTGAAGAGTTTTCGTTTTAGTCTTCTATTCCACCATTAGATCAAATTTATATGAAACCACCTTGGATAAAAGTTCTACCAATTAAAAAAAGTACTGAAATCGATTCATAAGAAGCCGAGATATTGCCAAATCAGTTTACCGATCGTGGATAACAGCATCGTCAATTAAAGAGTTAGGTATTTCCTCATATTTTCAAATTTAATCATCTGATCTTAGCGAAATTTTTATGAGAACAACCTGCAAGTAAACCTCGTCGATTAAATTAAGGATTTTGAAAATCGGTTCACAATGGGCGGAGATATCTTACATTTACATTACCTTATTTAAGTATCAGAGTTGTTTATTCTAGGAAATATTTAAACTTTTAATTTAAAATCAATTTGTGTATGTCACTGGTTTCCGCAGTCTTTTTACTTTCTAATTTATGTATGAGACAAGTTATACGTTTGAAGTAAATTAAAAAAGCCATAAACAGAGTAATTTTAAAAAAGTCGGGTTAAAAACAGAAATAAAACAATATAAACAGAAATAAGAGGAGACAAGGCATGGATAGCAATCGGTTTGCAAATGTTGAATCTTTTTGCTAAGGTTCCCAGCGTTGCGCGCACGGTGGGTTGTATAATCAGCCGATGAGAACGGTGCGCTTGCGTTGTGATCATTCATATCATTGATTTGAACAGTAGCTACCTATCTTACTTCTGTATACATTTTCGAAACTGAGAGTAGCTATTCTAAAATCAATGTAAGAAAAATTTAAGTTTAATTAATTAAACCTAGTAAAGTATTTTTTTTTGTTATAAATAATAGTTAAAAGTTGTACTGGTTTACGCATCAAATAGCGCAATTAATTTCCATTTGAACAAATTCCGATATAATAATTATGTGTAATTGTGGTGATAGATAACCTTTAATTCGCCTAGCTCGCTTATTGCCTTTATGTGAGAAAAGTTAGATCTTACGAACTATTTTAGGTATTTAAGGTTAGTTCAACAGTTGATGCATAAGTTAGTAAAAAGAGTATTTCGGCCAGTCCGGTGTGTGATTACACTAATGAGCCGAGAGGTGGGCGGCCTCGACCCAGCCGGGCTGTATTGCCGCTTGCCACGATATGCCACTTGGTTTGACAACATTCAGCCAACCACTAAGATCAAATTATATATTCCATGACAAGGTCTCCTAGTTTTACAGCTAAGTTATAAAAAGTACTTAACCGTCATGCACACTTTGCTACTCAAGAAGCTGTGCCTCGCGTATTTAAATTTGAATGTACCTGGTAGATACATGATTATATGTAGAAATAAAAAAAAAATGTTGACCCTAGTGTATGGCTATGTAGTGTCAGCTCGGTTGTGCAAGTAGCTTGGCGTAGAGGTCAATGTTCTTACGACACATCACCTGAACCTCCTGCGTCTATTGCACAAACGGCCCTCTCTTAAACATTTTCGTCAAACAACGAACCGGCTTAAGTAGGTTTTAGTTTCCCGGAAATTAACATTTGTTTTACGTAGTATAAAATATTAGAAATCGCAAGTATTGATTGAACTATAAAGTATTCAGTAATTAGTGTAGTGGCAAAAAACTATTTTGACAAAAAAATACAGCTTGATGTCGAAATTATTTATGATAAATGCCAGGGTTAATTTGTACGTAAAATTATGTTCCAAACATACGTAAAAGATTAACACTGCAGTGAAGGTACTTAGCCTTCGCACAACTAATGTATTCCGACAGCGTCCTACTACAACTGCGCCAGCAATGTAATGTCTAAAATAACGCTTACAATTTATTAACAGTATGCGAAATATAAATACTATAAGTATACTACTGGCTCTGAATCGCATAGTCACTTTTTAAATCTAAAATATCTGTCCACACGTTGTTTGTTAATTTAGTGAACGTTCTCTGTGGGCTAACGCGTAAAGAACAAGATATGAACGATGGTATTTTTTATGATATGTCAAATCACGACTGAGCAACTGAACTATTTTTTAAACACGTTGAACCACGATGACTTTCTTTTATGTGCGCTCTTGAATATCGTCGCTAAAATAATGCCTAAATTCAATATTTGACCACTAAAAATATAACCATTCGGTACATACTTAAAGTCTATTTTACTAAAATGACTGCTGTCGAAAATATCTACTTTTTCAAAATGTGTACATGTCTAAAATTTCCATGAGGTTAATAGAAACAGGTGATGCATTCAAGAATTATCGTCGATGATAGTGAAATGCATTCTAGAACCATCAGCAAATCACCTCTAGCTTAGCTTCCGGGTGACCTTGCGAAGCTTATTGCCATTTTTTGGGCGCCGACGAAAAAAAAAGTGCTTTTTCACAAATGGTTTTCTCTGATTTTCTTTTTAACAACACCATATTTTCTGGTGGTGGAGTGCTTTGGTGCTAGTATGGTGAGTGGAGTTAGTTGTTAAAGTGGTGATGGTGTGGTGTCGGTGTGTGTGTGCGTGTGTAGTGACGCTGTGTGTGTGTGCAGGATGCCGACGGCGACGAGCAGACCCGAGAGAAGCGCAAGCTGGAAGGTGCCACACAAGCTAAATTTGGTATAAAGAACGCCGTTTTAGGATTTGTCTTCGGGGTAAGTACTAATAAAAAAAAAACACAATTTCAAAAACCATTTTTTTTATAAAAAGCTTAAAAAAATAAATAATATGCTGTCTTTGTTTTTAGAAAATCAACTCGTTAATTGACGCAAAAACACGCTTCGTGGACACACTTGACAGGCAAAACATTGAAATCAACAAACAGTATGGAATAGAAGCTCCTCAAGGTGGAGGCCTGTCTTCGCTAAGTGGCATTGTTGGACAAGTGTTGGGGCCCAAGCTGCAGCTTTTGGGGCCTAAGATCCAGGCGGTGACTGGACTGCTCGGCGGCGCGTCCGGCGGCTCCGGAGGACAAGGTGGGGGTTCGGGACTGGGCTCGATCATCTCGCTCGTGACGTCACTGTCCGGCTCCTCGTCAGGGGGCGGCGCAGGCGCAGGGGCCACCGTCGAGACCGTTGACTCCTCGGAGGAGGACGAGTCATGATCTCCTTGCCTTCCTGCTCTAACGCACTACGACACCTTAACTTACTGAATTTTGATGTGATAGCTTAATATTTAAACTAACTATAAAAAACTAAAACTAACTATAATTTTGAATCACGCCTTGATTTTATATTTACCGAAGAAACAGCTTTTCAGTCTAATGTCACTATGTCGCGTTTGACAGCTTCTCGAGCCTGTCGCTTTTTACGTAGTAAGCCTACTGAGAAGTACTGGACAATTTTCCATTCCTAATTTAAATTTTTCATTAACTTTTCATTTGAACGTGTACAAATAACTAATAACTTTGTCCAAAAAGTCAATATTGTCCACCGGAAAATTATTTTAGCGTCTTATCTGAAACACTCCGTTTATTTGGTAAGTATAAATATGTCGGAGTCGATGTAATGAACTACTTTTTATTTGTAACAGACGTGCGTGTGTCGTAGTGCGCGGTGCGGGTCCAAGTCCGACCGCCTGTACAGTCCGCGGTTAGCCCAGTGACCAAACCGCACCCAATCCCTGTATTTATATTGTAAATAGTTTTAGACGAGTGCTGGTGATATTAAATATTTCCTTCCAACTGTTTGTTTGTTTGCACGACTGCACGTCCTACCCCTCGCACCTAATATTGTGGTAATATTACACTTTTAATGTTTATCAGCTCATATACAACCAGGCCCACGGAGCCTACACTGCACCAGACTATAGTAGACTGGTCCAAGGCTGGTTGGTCTTTCGACGCAACCTTTCAATTTCTTCTCAGCTGTGTATAGCTTTCCTCACGATGTTATCTGTAACGGCTTTAATTAACAAATGTGGCACATACCATGTGGATTTCAATTTGAAAAACCGTCGGGTATTGGACCGAGATGTCTCCCGACTGGAAAGCTACAAAGGTCGCCATTGAAGCCTTCTTTTTATTATACTATGAGTGAAATATTCCCACAATTTGTAGATATCATATTTTGTAGATAAAGGTTAGCACAGTTTTCGTGCCTCGATACCTGTAGTTTTACCACTGTTATTCAAATGTAAAGCACACTTTGTAGTAGAATTGATTTTGCTAAACATAATATTTTGATGTAATCAAGGTTTATTTAGTCTATCTTCGTCCTGTACGAATAATTTCATACTGCGGAAGCTTTAATACCTTTTCTAGTCGCTAACTTGTCTTTTAGTCCTATAAATTATACATTCTATTCTATACCAATGATGTTGGTGTTGTTCTATTTGGATTTAAATGAACAAAGACGGAAACATTATGTTTTGACCTTAATCAAAATGAAGGTAAATTGCTTTTAGATAGTTTAAATACCTGCCCAATGTTAACTGATTGCGTTTTTTGTTTATATGCTTGCTTAAATTATTAGATTAATGCAAAGTATTCAAATATGGATATAAATATTATTCCTTAAAGCAATTGACTAAAATTTTTGTAAAAACGCATGATTTTAAGTATAATTAATTCAAAATAAAGTTATGTAATGTATATATCCGAAAACTAAATGAATATTTCGTAGCTTGTAGCCGTAGCCGGTCTGTAACTCGTAGCCTCGTAGCTTCACCGTAGCGAACATCCTAGTTATCCATAACCATGTAGGAACTTGATTGGTTTTTGTCATTGAATCAACAAAAACAAAATTAAAATTTACATACAAAACAAAAGTCCATAGCGACATATTGCAGAAATTCTACATTATCCTAATTATATTGATATCAAATTTAAAACACAAATTTTATATTGCTATAAAATAATAATAAAGGAGCCTAGCATGTTTAATAAATAATGCCTCATAAATTTGTCCAATATGTTCCAACCACTTGAACATAGTATAGATGACCACCCTCCAATGTTTTTAAAGCTTAAGCCATCTTTAGCTAGTCGATATGTCACTTTTATTATACGAGTATATATTATTATTTTAATAAAATAACTGGCATTTAGGTTTTTAGAAAATACAGGTTGGTTTACTGTAGTTGTTAAAAGGGAGTAGATATAACGTTTTAGTTTTCATTAGTTTCATTTTCACCCATTGAACAGTAGAGTAGATAATCACATTATAAAATTAGTATAATTGAAATTACCCATTCATGCAATAGAATACCCATCTTATCAACTCAGATCCTAGTTCCTTTCCCAAAACTTAATCTAGTTGAGAAAAACCATTTGAAAAATCGTATATGTTATGTACTTCACCTGATTATGAGACATACAAATAAAATGAGTTAAATTACACTTTTGTTTTTGTTTTCGATCGTTATTCGTCGAACAATTTGTGTTCCAAGTTTTGAAACCATACGCATAAAGACACGCTCTTATCACTAACGGGGTGAGCAGACTCCTATTCATAGGAAGATAGATCTGAACTAGGTATGTTATTTGCTGCGGGAAATCAATATTATATTAATATTAGAGTTAAGATTGTGAACAAGATTTTTCTGCTGTCGGAATTACTAAGGCAAGTTTGTTTACAAATATTAGGGTAACTTGTTTTTTATCAGACAATTGACTTTCAGAGGTTAGTGTCGTTTGCATTGAGGTAGAATTTTTGCTAATTCTATGGTATGGTAGTATCCCTCATTTGTTTTCCTTAAAACAATATATCTATCCATCCATATATTATATATGTATCAAAAACTACAAAAGGCTTATTATGAATGGAATATTTATTTACACTTATACAATATTGTTAATTCGTCTACTTTCTCATGATTGCTAAATATCTAATCAACCATCTGAAATCAGACACAAAGATTCCCAGAATTCACACTACAGATTATTTGAGGTTGCAAAACGGAATGCCGAACTTTAATTTTATATTACCCATTTTATTTTATATATTCTTTTATTACTTTCGTTGTTCGTTAAGTTTAATGACTGCAAGCTCATAGTTAGGACTTTGATCTGTCATTAAAGTAATGATCATAACTCCAACAAGCGGTATATAAATACTAGAAGTTATAGTGTTAGAGGCGAGGCCGGCTACGTGAGGTTAGGTCGTAAGTGTGTGTGTGTGCACAGAGTGGCACTACGTCGGAGGGCCGGGGGAGCATAAGGCTACCCCCCCAAGGCCGCACGCCCCCCTCGCCCCGCTCGTCGTCGCTGAAGACTTTGAGGAGCCAGCGCCAGGCCCCGTCTACCACCAAGGACGATATCCCAGTGTTCGACCGCAACAAGGTCAGCCTGGACTTCCCGGGGAACCTGTTTGGGCCTTCCGTATCGTTGCTGATCAAGACCACTAAGATTATCGGTGACGTCATACAGGTAATAAAAAAATTGACATTTTGCTAATTTATTATAAGACTCGGCAATAATAAAAAAGAGTTAGTATTTGTGACATTATTTTATGACCCAGCCAAACAGATAACAGTATGCTCCGGCGCGGCGTAAAGAGTTTTGCATAATACCCAAAGTCTTCTGAACGGCACACAAGAGAATACATCAAGTACACAGCGTCTTTTTCGTCAAAAAAAAGTTCAAAAAATAGCGACTTTCATATGGAAACAAAAGAAATGTCATCTGTCAAATGAAATTTCGAGAAATCGTTTTTGGTTTGGCTTCTCCTCTAAAAAGTGATGTAAATGTCAAAGAAACTTTGCTAGCGTCAATTTCATTTTTCCCGTTTTGCCATCAGATCCTGGTAGACCTATAGTAACTTCAAATCTTCCAACTCTGAAACTTACATGTTCCAGAATTCAGCAGTGCGCTACCAGACGTTCCTGCGCCTGTTCAAGCCACTGTTCCGGGGTCCCTTTGAGATCAAGGGTCTGGACCCCCCCACCACCACCACCACCACCACTACCACCACTGCGCGGGCGCCGGCAGACAACGAGGTGCGACGCCGGCGACATCTGTTGCGACCGTCGCCTTTCACCCGTCTTAGCCACTAGTTTAGCACATAAGGAAACAACCATCCTATCATCTATAGTGTTGTTACGATAGTAATACCTTGAAAACTAGTCGATGGTTCGATAGTTCTATCGAAACTATCGAGATCCTCGATAGTAACAAACAAGCAGCATTGAATATCTATATCTATAATTATTAGTCTAACTAAGCAATTGTATGCCGACATATCGTTAGAAGAAAATGTTAATAACTACATAGTAGTAGCGGCCGCAATTAGGTTACATAATGACATAACTAGATACCATATCTAGTAAAATAGTTGTTCATGCGACGTGAGAGCTAAATGTATTACCAGATTTTTTACCTATGAGTCGGCGTATAATTGTTTACTTAAATAATAAATTATAAGACGGCTGCAAACACCGGCACAGAAGAAAAAACGAAAGAAGTGACCATCGGGTTGCGACATATGTACTGCCGATACTTTTGCTTTTCGGTGGTAGCTATAGTATCGACTAAAATTGACACAATACTATCGATAGTATCCCCGATACGATAGTTTCGATAGCACTACCGAACTGTCAACTGGTTTTCAAGGGCACGATACTATCTAGACGTACCTACTCTGGGATCTAGACTATTGCTATCGAATAGAAATACTGTCACTGTCTTAAGGATTAAAAGTACAAGTTGGACTTATTACAGCGAATTAATCAGTAGATAGGACCGTTTCACTAAGGACTCCCAGAGGGGAAAAAAATGGCACTAGAAGCACTTGATAGTATTTTTAGAATATTTCAAAGAATTTACTTGTAACTTGTAAGTAAACTTATTTAAAGACAACCATCCTTATGGTAAAGTTAGATGCCGTGACTTTACTGCAGGTGCCATTTTTCTGGGAGTTTGAAGTGGAAATATCTGCTACGTATTTGTTTAAAATGTTATGCATCTCTGTACGATTTCAAAAATGCTTTACTGGCTGTAAAAGTAGAACACAACGAAATTTTCTCAAAATAATTGAAAAATCTCAGACTTCGTGCCTTACACGACTATATATCACAATGGAAATGAAACTTTTTGAAAAAATAAATTTAGGTTACTGGGCAAAACTTAACCCGATCATCTTTGTTTATCCTTTTTTAAAAACTGAGATTTTATATTGACTTTAAAATTTGAATATTATCTTCATAACTTTCCGAGACATAAGGGAATCGCAAGTTTTCGTGAAATCGAAGCCTAAACTAGAGCGAATGAAAAGACATTTTATTTCCATTGTTAAAAGATATATTATTCTCAGAAGCGCGGCTTTCCAACCTCTGATATCGATCTTATTCTATTTATGACTTTCTAGTAAAGTGACATAAATAGAAAGAGACCTACCTAGCCGAAAGGATTATTCTGCTGTAAAACTCGTAGTAAATGCGGCTCCGTCCGCGTTAACAGTTTTTGCCGTGGGAATGAGGTATGTTTCCCCGGTAAAAGGTAGCCTATGTTACTCAAGGTAAATGTAGCTTTCTGATGGTGAAAAAATTTTTGAAATCGGCACAGTAGTTTTTGAGTTTATTAATTACAAACAATCTTTCTTCTTTATGATTAGTATGACTAGTATGATATGGTAAGCTTTTCATTCATGTGTTTTGTAATTTTTATATACATTTTATAAATTGTATTATTGGGTAAGGTAAACCAAAGTTTAATAATTTGATAATAGTTATTATGTATGACTATGTACAGAATGCGGTTGTAATAAGCTCTCGTTGATTTATAAACAGAAAAAATTAATTGTCAGACTTAATGTAAATAGAAGAAATTCGGCAAATCCTACAAAGAGAATCATACTCTCCCTTTCTTAATGTTACATAAAAGTATCGCCATATTTGTGAAATACTCGAAACTTATTATTTAAAGTAATAATATTTTAGTACTGAAATAGGTGCAATGTGCAATTACATACTATGTAGAATTTATGTTTTTAAATGTGAGATTGAGTAATAAACTGTTTAGGAATACTTATAAGTAGTAGGTATTTTAATTGTCCAATAAAAAAGTTAAATATGCAATACGAAAATATCATTTAATATTTAATTATTGTCTAATTACAATATTTTCTACTTAAAACAAGATATGAAATTGTCAATTTATTAGCAGTTATTTAAAGAGTTTACTCTGGGCATGCTAAAGATGGTACAAACAATATGTCGCAAAATTTTGATGCTTCATGGATTAACTACACAAGGACTCGCACAAAACATGCACAAAACGATAATATAATGAATATACACAAACATACCTACAACAACACAATTTACAAAACAATTGTATCTGCTATAAATAAGTAGAAATTTATAAACGTTAAGTAATAATAACGTATACGTTTATATATCATACACTATATTGTATAAGTGAAACTGCGACGCACAATAAATAAAATATTAACTGGGAGACGCATCCAGAACCCCGTACCTAATACTACACAGAAACAGAACGCAAATTGTCATCAATAAAAGTTTTCGTAGACTTTACATTATACCGCGTTTTATTTACTGTTCTTTGTTCTACTTGTATAATCAATCGGGCCATTTTGTCAAGGATAATTATTACAGAATGATCATGTGCTCCAAAATAAAAGCCATAAGTGCCTCAAGGACCAACTATGTAATCAATCACAATAGTATAGTTGCATCTAAATAGAATAAAATGTTTGTTCTGTTTTCACTTCTAAATTACAGAACGGATTTGGATGAAAATTGGGATGGATATTGACTGATACCCTGGATTTACATAGAAATAAGAGCACATTTATTAGCAGTAGACAAAACCACACAAAACTTGATGTATGGTTGAAGTAGATTGATGTTTGCGAAGAAATAATAGTTGACGCAAGCAGAGCGGCGGCGGGGAGAGCGGACAGCTGCTCAAAAACCTCTAGACTCAGTTGTTTGGTGATCTTGGGTCTATAGAAAAGTGGTCACAATGATATTGAGATTAGGGATTTAAAAATACTTCCAATGCGACTGTATTTGTTATTAGTTGTGCGCAGTTTAGCAAAACAGAAGGACGTTCTTAGTCAATGGATCTGATCAACATTTCCATAGAAAGTTCCGGCAAAGAGAAACCAAATCAACTTCTCCATACTGACATTTCGTGCCGAATGAATTCATACAAACTAACCGATTCAAACTTTTTAAAATGGATATTTTGTACGGGAGGGTATTTTTTTTCGTGTCCAAGGAAAGCTTGTTTGGGTGAGCTTCTGAAAACGGACTGAGCATGTTTTGGTTAGGTCGCAACACTTGGATTTTCTAGGAAGCCGGCTTGGTAGAGCTACACGTGTATTTGTTTGGCGGA
The DNA here is from genome assembly GCA_948473455.1 of Teleiodes luculella. Lineage (NCBI taxonomy): Eukaryota > Metazoa > Arthropoda > Insecta > Lepidoptera > Gelechiidae > Teleiodes > Teleiodes luculella. The sequence goes on along the minus strand of OX419582.1, from coordinate 19,136,293 downwards.
GGCCCGGGGGTGGCTGGGGCGCGATACGCGGTCGAGCGCGCGGTTGAGCCGCTCAATGTGGCGTAGTTGTCGCTGCACTAGACGCACGTGCGAGTCGCGTAGTGCGCGCACGCCGCCCATCCAGTCGTCTTTATCCCCGCTGTTGTCTGAAAAACCAATGCATACTATGAAATCACTATGCTTAACTATGTTGATATGCAGCAGATTGTGGTGTGACATTTTGCACTCTGAGTACCGGAAGTGACATTTGAATTTACTTATAAGCGCACTAAAACAAATGTTGCAAGCTGCGAGACGAGGGTAGAAGACGCCAGCGATTCGATAATTGGTTTAAATGCAGAGAAAGCGGGCGCAATCTGTGTTACTGGTTGCAAATAAACCCCGCGTCTGTTGGTTCGCTTCTCGATTGCGATCTCGATTCGATTCAAATTGTCATATCAATAAGGCAATTCCGACACCAGGTTTGTGAGGTAGGTTAACCTCGAAACTCACCGTGAAAAACCGCATCATGTAGTTTTCACCTCACCACCACTCTAATTGTCATCTGATCATCTCAATCAGGATTAAATGCATCTACATTATTTTTAATTACCGGAAACTTACCCAAAGCTCGATCCGGACTGTTGTTCCTGAAACAAAAATATAGTTACGATTAATTATCGAAAAAACAAAAACCCATATTGTTGAAGACTTCAAAATTGAGTTCAAAGTTTCCAACCAAACAAACATACTTGCATACATATTCATTTTACATACATTGCAAGTTAAATAAAAGCTTTTAATGAACTGTATTTCATGGCCTAAGGTTTGTAGAAATATGTGTGTTTTTGCAAAAGGAGATTGTGAGCGTCGGGAGCCGAGTGGCTAGGGCCGTTGACTTCCATTCAGCAGTACGTCGGTTCTAACCTCGGCACGTACCAATGTGTTTTCGATTATCGAATTTATATCTACGTTTATTCGACGCTCTTATGGTGAAGGAAAACATCGTGAGGAAACCTGCAAAGAAATTCAAAGGTAATGTGTGAAGTTGACCAACACGCATTGGGCCAGCGTGGTCGACTAAGGCCTATTCACCTTGATTTCAGGGTAGGCTCGAGCCATTCGGTGGGATATCCCCATGAGCTGTTGACAATACGGCCTCGTAGCTCGTAGCCTAGTTGGTAGTACGTCTGCCTACGAAGCACAAGGTCGCGGGTTCGAATCCCGCCCAGGGCAAACATTCGTGTGATGATCACTTGTGTTTGCCTTGTGTCTGGATGTTGTATCACTACATAGTATAAAACAAAGTCGCTTTCTCTGTCCCTATGTCCCTATGTCCCTATGTAAGCTTAAATCTTTAAAACTACGCAACAGATTTTGATGCGGTTTTTTTAAATAGATAGAGTGTTTCAAGAGGAAGGTTTATATGTATAATACATGCATAATATACTTAAGGATAACCCACAATAACCATTTTCCCGTGCGGAGCCGGGGCGGGTCGCTAGTATTTATATATGTATGTATATCAGCTGTCTGACACTCATAGTACAGGCTTTGCCTAGTTTGGGGTCAGATGGCCGTGTGTGAGATGTCCCACATATTTATTTTTTATTTATAATAACAACATTCAGAAGCTAATGCAATTTTAGTTCCAAAGGTTTATTTTGGGGACATATTATATTACCAGTTACAAACGACGATTAGATGTTAGTTAATGTTGTTTATGAATCATATTGAATAATACTTACCGAGCTTGGACGGCAATACTGCAGAAGGATCTAGGTTTTTTTGGAGAAGCAGCTACGCTTCCACGTTTCGAGCTTTGTGAGACGCTGAAGAAAAATTCATAATTTTAAATACTTGTACTGACACACAACATTTTAAAGTTGTAGGTTTTCGGTTTTTATCCATCTTTCAGATGATATTCATCCGTATTATCCATCTATTAGATAAATTTAAATGAGCTCAGACATCATTGTAAGATAATATTATAAAATAATTGTTATGAGGGCCATAAATATATATTCAAATATTTAGGTATACTTACATAGACGAAACGTGATAATGGATATTATGAAATCTGAGTCAGGATGATTTCATTTATTTAGAACATTTAGAAAGACAAATGCAGCAAACAAAAGAACAAAATGGCCACAATTTTATAATAGTTGGAAGTAATAAGAAATATAATGGTGGATTTGTCGATAAAATTTATTGTATTTCATAACCTTAACGGGTCCGACACCAGTTGCCGGACATACTGTATACTTCTGTGACATTATCATGAACTTAGTAACATACGAGTAGTTACACGTAGGTCCGTGGACATTACGGTGATTGTCGTAAACAAAATTGAAGGATCCACTGCAACGGCAATAATGATGATGGTCCAAAAAAAATTCCAAGTGTATGAAAAGTAAAAAAATAATAATTTCGATTTCCGAAAACTTCCAGAACAAAAGTTGTTCAGTATACTAACAATGTCATTCGGTCACTTAACAATGTAGTTATAAAATCTTGTTCACTAAAGAACATTCATCACTATTGCAGTTGCAGTGGACACAATTGCTACCAATGACTCTGGGTCACTGACGAGTAATGGTAATTTTTGGGGTGCCAAATACAAAGAATAAAAAGCAGTAGTTACATCGATGGATGGAGAGATTTCGTATCGATCAAAGTGTCCGAGCAGATGGCTGAGTCGGGGATCGGAAGGTCGTTTATCAACTGATAGAGCAGCTGACGCATCTTGCGGTAGCGACTCTTAGCGGCCCTCTGAAAAAATAATTGTATTTTCAGGTAAATGGCGTTTTAGCTATTACTGAACGGCATGCCTCAATGTTTTTGTACACGAGAAAAAAAACTTTTATCACTCCTATACAAAATAGTGATTTTGATCTGATGTTTTACAAGGGAAAGTCAAATACTTGTTTTAAAAATTTGGTAAAAACCTTCGACTGAGCATGTCTTCTCAAGTCCTTTAAAAAAAAACAAGTATGCTTAATAACAAAAATTGCGGTAGATAATTATATCGTTTTCACTATTGGCGATTTTAGTCGCACGACGCAAATCAGGCGCTGTATTGAAAAAACTGCTAAATCGCGCACCTCAGTGGCCCGACGACGACGTCCAACGTGAAGGCACTTATCAACGTTAATATTTCCCCGCCCTACCTAGTTTTGGCTTAACTTGGCACCTGTCCTTCTCAGTGTAGGTTATATTCAACCGACATTAAAGCCTGTTGTCAGAATATTTAGTGATTCGCCTTCACCAGCTGCTGAGTATTTAAATAATTACATTGAATTATAAAACGGTCAAATAAAGACATTAAGTGATAATTATTTAAAACTGAAACATGAATTTAAAATTGTAAATATATAGTATAGTGATTTAAATAAAAACAAATTAAAAATAACTCTAGTATTGAATTCCACAAATAGGTACCAATCAACCATTATAATTGAATTATAATAAGCTGAAAAAACTAAGTGGAAACTAGTGTGTACATTTTCTTTTTAAACAAAACTAGATTCACAGTACACAAAATTATTAATTGCTTAGCAGTACGCAGTACATGAAAGAAAATTGAAGAAAACTATAAAAATTAAGTTACTGGTAAAGTAATACGTTTATTCCAAAGGCAACCGAAACCGCTTCAGAGGAGTAATACAAGTAGTGTTTTGTGAACCGAAATCAGTCTTAGTCAAAAACGGAGAGAAAAGACATCCAATCGAAACACAAAAATAAAATTAAAATTAGACGAACAGAAATAAAATTAAACGTAAAAAAAAGAGTATAAAAACTAGTAGTGAATGCTACAATAGGTAGGTACATTAACACTACTACACTACACTACATTTATAATATTATTGCTATTCGTACTATACTACTCTTGCTAGCTCTAGTATTGAGTATTAACACTCACTATTACTTAGTAGCAAATGGTATCCCTCCGGTCTATAAGGACTTAAAAATAAAATATCCTATTACTACAGAGTATTAACTAAGTAGCAATAAATGTTATAAATTTTGCAGTAGTAGTCTACTACTAATTTTATAATGTGATTTCTACTACGTACTCTTGCTAGCTGGGATCTTTAAAGTCAAGTACACGTATTTACCTTAGCTTTATCCTCCACTGTTGCATTCGTATTATGTGTTTGACGATCAGAGTTCTCGGTATCAATGTCAACGCCGCTATAGTACTCTATCTTTAAAATATTCTAAAAATACACGATACAGACATTGAATTTCTTAGATTTCTATCCGTTCGCTAACCGTTCTAACTTTTATTGGAACGGGGAGCATGTAATAGAAATAATACAAAAGATAGGTCAAGTGCGAGTTGAACTCGCCTCGAGAGGGTTCCCTACGAACGAAATTCTTCAGCATCAGTCGAAAAAACTGGAGTTCGAATTTAAGCCAATTGCAACAAACGTAAACCAATCCGATGGTATTTTGCAATACTAGGTATTGGGAAGTTTTCTATTACTTTAAATACCATGGACTCGGACCACAGACTTCTTATAAGTTTTTCTGTAATTTATTAGGTAAAGATTTATCTTAAGTATTTCTTCTCAAAGTTTCGGCCCAATTGTTTCAGAGTTAACAAGAAGGGAATGGTAATTTTTTGCTTGTTTCCTTAAATAACTTTAAAAATCATGAAATTGTAAAAAAAAACATATTTGAGATTGTTACAACACACACTTTCATTCGATATGTCACACGTCCGTCTTTGAGTCACGGATTTGCATACGTGTAGCAATTTTCAACTCTATCGGTCCAGTAGTTTCGAACGAAATAGTCGCTGGCAGATGGATGGACAGGCACCCGAGTGATCCAATAAGGCTTCAGTTTTTTGTTTTTGAGGTACGGAACCCTAAAATGAATTATTGAATTACAATAAAAAATTACATCAGCTAAAAATCTTTGCAAGAACTTCTTTATGATGAACAAGGCGTTAAGGCGTACCAATCAGTATTGTCATAACAAAATACTGCGCAGATATCCATACTACTTTCATTTGCTCATTTCTTCATTTATGAATTAAGAACATACCGAAAGAAGCTGCTGCATTTTTTTCGATATATCATTTGTCTCTGGATAATCACCGACTAATACCAATTTCTGTGGCTCTACTGGCGGTATATTTGTGAAGTAGGCGTTGTTCCTGTGAGGAAAAAATAATCTAGATCATATTTTGTTGATTATAATATAATACATAATCAGGTCACTAAACCGTAACATTAAATCTGCACAATAATGCGAAGAAACTCATATGTTGTGTTTAAAATTGCCTAACACGCACTTAGCCTGCGTGGTCGACTATGGCCAGTTCACCCTAAATTTATAGCTGATAATGACGTTAAAAAATATTTCTAACTCGGAGCCTTTTTAAAGAGAAGCACCATGCAATGTTTTATTGTTTTTTTTTTATAGTTTTGCGCTTTGAAAAGTATAAACTAACTGTTGCCCGCGGCTTCGAATAGTTACAGAGGGCAGAATTTTAAATTTATTTGTTTAGTTATTTAGAAAGTCATTATAATTATCACTATCAATTTCAGCCGAAAGACGTCAACTGCTCGACAAAAGATCTCCACGACAGTTGATCTGCGCTGCCCGCACCCAGGTCTATCTTGTGGCATCCACGCTATGTCTTTAGGCGCGCGGCCGCCATTCAACAGAATTATTCTGCCCCAACGGCTGTCGGTTCTACGCGCATCGTTCCCCGCCCACTGCTGTAAGTTTAGCATTTCTACGACCTATGTCGGTAACCTTAGTTTGGCTGCGGATCTCCTCATTCCTGATATAATCGCGCAGGGAAGCTCCAAGCGACATCTAAGCTACTGTTTATAAATAAATGCTGTTAATTATTTACTCAGTATCGTTATTGGAGGCATTTTGATCGTCGTTTTCCATCGGTACTTCAGTATTGGACTCCGGGCTACTGTGGACGCTATGAAGATTATTTTAGTCTGAGCTAAAAGGAAACTGAAAACGAATTAGTGATAACATACATAAAAGAGAGTCGGTTTAATAGTGGATAGGGCTGCTGTTCTAAATTCGGTTCATGTCGACAGCGTGGTCAACTGTGGTTTATCCACCCTGATCTTGGGCTCGAGCCCCTCGGTGGGGACATACGGGCTGTTAACGACGATAACGTACACAACAAAACTGGAGGGCAAATTATAATTTTGTTTTGTTAGATTCATAAATACATTAACATTTAAAGTGGTTTCCTGTAAATTTATTATTCTTGACCTGCTTACCATTGAGTTACTACTGTGCCTACTGCTAGGCAATGATGTCAAAGTGTAGGAGTAAGATATCAAACAGGCCTAAGTACCTATCTTGCAGGACGTATTATGAAAACAAACTTACACTTTTCTTTTAAATATTTATGGCTCAAGGTTTTTAACATATTTTATTAGTCCAACATTAATTTACGCTTCTTTTATTTTTTAGTCAAAATACCCAAGAGATGATGTAATTTAGCAATGACAACCCGTATTTTGCTCAGTCATATGACACTTTTTGACGTAGTCATAGCATAATGAAATTATAGCATCAAAGAACAAACTCTTTTGTGCATTAGGTATTTAGGTGAGAACGTCGCGTCGTCATCGTTGTCTTGATAGGTAATAATATTATAGACGCGAAAGTTTGTGAGGATGTATAGATGTGTGGATGTTTGTTACTCTTTCACACAAAAACTTCTGAATTGATTTTAATAAAACTTTTCAATATTAATAGTGAAATTTCTAATGTTACATGAGCTTGCTAGATCATTACTTTGAAGTGCGTTCCATTATAAGTAAAGTGCCATGAAATATATCCCAATGGACTTTAGCAGTAGGTGCGCCCGCACTGCCGCAACTTCAGCGCCTGTGACACTGCATATGCAAAAACGCATAACGCTGACGCTTTCTTAGTAAATTATTACCAGCTTTCCACCGGGGCTCCGCCCGCGTTACCAGTTAGGACTTTTCCCATGTTAAAAGTTAGCCTATGTTCTGACGCGAGGCCTATTCTATCTTTATGCCAACCCCGCCCGCTTTAACCATTTTCCCGAGGGAATAAGAAATTTTCCCGCGGTAAATCGTAGCTCATGTTTTTTCCCAAGGTCTATTCTATCTTCGTGCAAAGTTTCACCAATATCGGTTCAATAGTTATGAACCCTATTCAATTATTAGGAATATTTTAGGTACTTTTTTTACACCTTGGGTTACATTATTGATGTTTTTGTAAGGATCCCTAATTTTTTTTTTTATAAAATATAGCCTATGTTACTCAGGGATCATGTAGCTTCTCAACAGTGAAAGAATCTTTGAAATCGGTTTAGTAGTTTCGGAGCCTATTCGATGCAAACAAACAAACAAACCTTTCCTCTTTATAATAGCAGTATAGACAAGTAATAAGTATTGTTAAGTAAGTAAAAACACTTTATCGCACACAAATATAACATACACAAAAAACAACGACGGAGAACATAATGCGTAAAGGCGGTCTTATCGCTTGAATAGTCACATTAATACTTACAATATTTTTAATTTTTATATAAGTATTTATTTCAGTACCAAAATAAATTGGCCTTAATGCATTCTTGCTTTTTAATTAAGGCGTTCCTCGAAATTGTGCTTGATTTTTTAGGGGTTACGGACCCAAATAGGTTAAGAAACGCTGAGTAATAGAATGGTTTCATTGTTATGCCCTTGCTCTAATAAGGTTATGCCTATATACTACCTATATATGTATATACTACGTGTATATACTACTATCTGAACCGGCAAACATTAATACAATATCGTGTTATTTTTTAAATATTTATATACTTTTTAGGCCTTTAGCTCCTCGGACGTCCTCAAACACCACCAAGTTTTGTTACAATCTAGTCAAAGGCTTAGCGTAAAAGGAACGCATGACACATAAAAACGCATACCTAATACATTTATATACTCGTATTATATTTATGGCAATCTTTACATCAGTTACGTATCCCTTAAAAACGCTGTCTGCCTTTCTCTCTGTATGTTTCTTCTTTCACGCCAAAACCACTAAACCGACTGATTTTAATAAATTAATAAAGATAGAATAGACATAGGCTACCTTAACGCGGGGTAAATAACGGGAAACACTTAACTTCGAATAAGTATCTTGTGTGCTAATGTATTATAAAAAGTCAAAATCAAAGTTTTAATTCGAAGAAAGATTTTAAAAATCACTTTTCGACGTCAAGGCGAGGTCACAATTTGGCTGTCTTCTGTGGAGAAGAGCTTGCCGGAAGAAACTCCACAGTCAACTCTTATTCTGGATCCGCGCTTATTTATTAACCAGTCCTATCATCCCTGCGGGTTGCCTGGTAGAAAATGCTAACTTAGCAATAAAGCTGCCTTTTGAACACCTATATTGTTTAAAATTGTATTTTCTTGTATTTTTTGTGTGCATTGTTCAACCGATTACAACCTATATTATGTAATATGATCTTAATGACATAGGCTGACGAATTGCTCCTTTGGAGTTCTGTTTCTACTGACTTGGCCCACTACTGGATACATCACGTAGTGATAACCCAATGCTAATCAAGGCAGTCTGCATAGTAGTATTAGACCTATAGAATTATTATTTGAGTTCATGTGAGTAATTATCACCGGAACTTAACGTAGAATTAAAAATATACAAGGTTTTAGACCTTAGCGACATAATTTTTTATTTAATTTGGTTTGAAGTGAATGCAGTAATTTTAAACGTTATAAAAATTTTGATTTTCCATTTGTACACCAAATAGTTTGAATGCTTATTTGTACATGAATAATTTTAAACCACCTATATAATACATTTACTATACATTTTCTCAACTCAAACATTATACTCTTATTAAAATAAAATAAAACTTAGCCGTCTCTTACCTGAAAGGGAAATATTTCGTGGTTTTTTAAAACAGGTAACTGAAAAGTAATGATATTGTATTTTTAGGGTTCCGTACCTCAAAAGGAAAAAACGGAACCCTTATAGGGTCACTTTGTTGTCCGTCTGTCCGTCTGTCAAGACCCTTTTTCTCAGGAACGCGTGGAGGTATGAAGCTGAAATTTATATCAATTACTCAGGTCTACTGTCCCTTGAAGCTGTGAAAAAATCAAACTTCTAAGCCAACGCAATCAAAAGATACAGCCGTTTATGCCGCAAATTTTCGACACTTGCAAGGGAATCAAAACCTACAGGGTGCTTCCCGTGAACTCAGAATCTTGAAATTTGGTACGAAGCAACGTCTTATAGCATAGATAAAGGAAAAATTACGAAATCCATAAATTTTTAGTTACATCACATAATATATATTTTTTTAATAATTTTAACCTTACTACCCATTTCCTCATAAACGCGTAGAGGTATTAAATTGAAATTCATACCAAATACTCAGGTCTATAATACCTTTAAGCTGTAACAAAATCAAACTTCTATGTCAACGCAATCAAAAGAAACAGCAATTTAAGCTGCATATTTTGAAACTCGCAAGTACTCGCAAGGGAATCAAAACCTAAAGGGTACTTCCAGTCGACCTAGAATCTTGAAATTTGGCATGAAGCAACGTTTTATAGCACACATAAAGGAAAAATTCCGAAAACCTTAAATTTTTAGTTACATTACAAAATATATATTTTTTAATAAATATAAACTTATTACTTTTTTCCTCATGAACGCGTAGAGCTATCAAGTTGAAATACTTACTTAGTACTTAGTTACTTAAACGATAAAGAGATCTTTGTCTTAAATTTATGCTCCTCCATCTTTCCCCATTGTAATGTTATGAATTTCATTTTGCAATAAGATTACCATAGTTATGACTCGATTGTCGTAATGAAAGAACTTTGTAAACCTTGCAGGTTTGTACGGAACCCTCGGTGCGCGAGTCCGACTCGCACTTGGCCGGTTTTTTTTAATTTTGTGTATTTTGAGAACCGGCCAAAAAAAAACCACACCCATATAAAAAAATTACGACGACGACGACGTCATAATCATAACTCCCCTCAACGTCATTTATGTCCCCGCCATCTGCCGGTTTTTATTATTTGAACTTGAACCTAAATTAACTGTGTACTACCTACTCGTATATTATTATTATTATTATTATTATTATTTTTATTATTTGAACTTGAACCTAAATTAACTGTGTACTACCTACTCGTATATGTCGTCGGCATATGCATACTCGCATATCGGTAATTTTCAAACACTCGTCATTCATTCATTCATTCAATAAGCAACGTGGCATAATTTTGTAAAATGCCATTGCATTCGATAAAATGACGAGTTTTACAACTTGCCGTCGAGACATCATGCATCGATTTGCGGTTTCTTGTAGAATTTTGAATTGTTCATACGTTGTCCACCATATATCCAGATAATAGAGAAGTTTTGTGCGTGCGTGGGTAGTCAATATCTGCAAGGAAAGACTAGGAATACATAGTTGGAAAATAGTAGCTGGTTACTTAACCAAGATAGCTAAATATTACTATCTCTTTCTGAAACATCTATGAATGAAATAGATTTAGGTACTTGTGTTTGCCTCGTTTAGACCAGTATTTACCTAATGTACAATTTGGTTTCTAACAGCAGCTGTGTGAGATGTCTTTTTTATGATAGAAAGAGATAAAGCATGTAGCGGTAGGTGGCTGATATTTATTGGAAGCAAGGACTTCAGAACCCGTAGAGAGTAATTTTAGAAGAAATAGGAGTAATCTTACTCTTTCTACCATGAATGAATGAAAATATACCCATTGAACTTCTATTATTCTCACTCAACACTCGATTGAATGGTTGCGAAGAGCAAGGGTAGTCGCGCTTCGCTTTAGAAATAGTTGTATATTACTAGTACACAACTGTGTACTTACACAAGTGTGTACACAAGTAACTATTCATGAATGAAATTTGTCGCTGTTATTATTATGAATGGTCAAAAAACCGGCATGCATGGATTGGTAATGCGTGGGCGGATCTACCAGATATTTCACGTATTGCCAGATGATAGATAACACAAGATTTAGTAGGTATGGTAGTTGGTACGTTGCAGAGGGTAAATAAAATGCCTTATTATACGGTTTCTTTTAATAAAGACGCTGCCCTGTGGTAGGTCTCTGATCTAAACTCACTGTAATGTATTAATTAATATAATTAAATCGTTTGCTACTATGAAAACATGAGTGAAACAATTTCAGAGTGACATTGTAATATAAAACTAAAAAGGTTTTAATATATATATTTTTATTTAATGTGACTCGGTCGGGACCGGGAACAATTGCTAAAATAACTACTTCGCATTATAAATAAGGGCGTTCCAAACTTGTGGATTAGCCCGTTGGGTTTATTTAGTTGGCAATAATATTAGTGGGCGGCTGGCTGTTAGTAGACACTAGGAATTCAGAGCAGCAAAGAGGTCGTATACAATATATTTTATGAATGAGAATTTCGTTTGTTTGGTAATTTATGAATGAATAGATGCGGAGGCGTACGGTAAAAGATCTGGAGACGGACTAGCGGCGCCCTCATAGCTTCGACTAGGTATTATATTTTATGAATTGGTGGTTCAACTTTTTCGTGTATGTGATTGATATGTACGTACAGACCGTATTTATATTATTAAAAGCTTTTATTTGACATGCATTGTTTGTTGTATATAATATTGGATGGATTTGTGTAGTCTTGTACCTAACCTTCATTTAAAAACCACTTCCCGGAGTCCGGTTGAACCATTTGGCATACGTAAGTATGGTGACAATTTAATGTTATGGTTGGAGCTGATCTGATGATGATGGAGTCAGAAGATTAGTTTAGACTTTGTTGGTCAAGGTTGTTTTTTGACAAAGTCATACAATGCAATACGATACAAATATTCTTTAGAGACACCAATGTTTTTTTTTCATAGTCGTCTTTCGTCAACATCGTATTTTACCAACTTTCATTGCACATGATGACAATGTCTGAAGGTGGAGCCACAACATAGCCAACAGAACTTTGTGATATAAGATTTTATGGCTTGGTTGATCATTGGTTTTATGGCTTGGATCACTTTTCTATCAGAACATTATGATGAAAAGTAGAAAGGTAATCGAATCAGGCTCGTTATGGTAGTAGATTTGAGCAATTTAGGAAAACTTCTACTTTACTATAAGCATATCCGTTAAATAAAACCAAGAAAAAATAAGATAGAAAAGAAATGATTTTATTTAAAATAATCCATATAAGAAACGAATGTTTAGCAAAGAAAGTCCATCAATTTGAGACTAACTATAAATGATATAATAATATGTGCTGGCTACTGTACAATGTGGTAAAACATATTACCTACACATTATTTTTATACCTATACATAGTTGACCAATTTTGGATAAAATATTGGCTTTGTGAAGGCCTTTGTCAATAAGTATAAAGGATAATATTATATTATTTCTACACAGATATCGGTAGTCTTATATTGATTGACTTAAAACATTTATTTATTGCTAAAACAACATTCAACTACTATTAAATATTTTAAATGGTGCTAAAAAACGTATTCATTTTAAGCGCCGTTTACAATATCAAGAACACCGCTGTACACGCCAGAAATGAGTATAAGCATTCCTATGACGAGTATGAAAATGTCTTTGACAAGCTTTATGTGGCCTGGTCCGTATCCATCGAGGTAGTTGATGCATATGCTCATGAGCGCCGGGAACACCATGGCAAGCAGGGACAGGCAGAACGCACCGAACAGGCAGATGAACGGGCCCAGCCGTGGGAGAGCTATAGCCAGCGCCCCTGAGCAAAAAAAACAAAACTTCAGGTACCATAGCCGGCACATGCGGCACTTTGACCTTGAGAGTGCCCGTATTACGCAGCGGGAGGGTTTTTAAATTTATTTTATATTTTACTCTCTCACTCATAGGACCCCAAAGCCTTTTATTAGTTAAAACAACAAAAATATAATCAATACCTACATCAACTCTAAAACTAGTAATAAAAATATCATATATATAAATAGGTACATATATCCAATTTGTGCTCTCGAGAAGAAAGACAAAGGAATCAGATTGATCTCTATTGGCAACACTTTTCGTAGACTTGCCACCTTTGGCGGGCAGGTGGTGAAGGAACTGATGAATTGATTAGCCCCACAGTTGGGATTCAGCACACCTCAGATGCGACCAGCGATTAACGCCTAAAGAATGCCTTCAACAACATTGGGAGAGATATTTTGCTGGCGGACTTGGCCCATAAGATTCCATCTCTTTACCCATTTTTGTTCCAAGTTTATAGTACTCCTAGTCACTTCCTCTATGGTAAATCCGTTTTATTCTTGCAGGTCTGGACTCAGCAGGGAGACACTTCGGGCCACGTATTTTCAGTCTGGCTGTTCATGACACGATCACCAACCTAAAATCGCCGTTCAATGTATGATATTTAGACGATGGTACTATTGGGGGCCCACCAGATTTAGTTGAGAACAATCTCAAATCTTTTCTGGCGCTTGCTTCATTTGGGGCTGGAGGTAAATACCGCAAAATGCAAGCTTTTTCATGCGTAAATAACGCCACTCCGCTTTTGAAACATTTTAAGGCCTTGGTTCCTGGTCTGAGAGGATTCCCCTGAGGAGAATTTTGAGCTTTTAAATTCTCCCATCTTTCTTTCAGGGCTGCCTGAGGGTCTCGAAGTGAAAAAGAGCATGCTTTCGACGGCTTGTGACAAGATGAGGTTGCTGCTCTCTCCTCGTGTTATTTTGAGGTTGTGTTTCTTCGCGCCAAGGTTTGTTACTTTCTCCGTAACGGCTGGCTTACTTGGCTTACTTGGCTGTGCCCAAGCGAAGATTCTGCTTTTGATTGTGTTCTCAAGGACTCTTGTGTTTTGGGACGAATCGTGCCTCTCTACTAACACCTCCCGGAGAGGTGCATCGGGCGATCATACCTACGGACGGAGTGAGATACGCCTGCTCGGTAAACCGCCGCTCGCTGTAAGCCTTATGGGGATGCTGAAACAAAATGGAGAGCAAAAATACTTACAGGGAATTACGACACAAAACACGCGTAATGTATAGTCTAAGAAGACATTTCCGTTTTCAAATCGTTTACTTATTCGGCGCCATAGGAAGGTATAAACCACGAAGTTTTGCAGTGGAAACGATAAGAAAATAGCAAAAGCAAACAGCACTTTTGCCGTTTGCGCTTTCCTGAAAAAGATAATTTACATTGCATTTTGAACATAACGCTTTATGTGAATACATTTAAAAAATACATCCTAAGTAATCGTCCTGTTTCGTTTGTCTACAAACAACTCAACTTAGTGTTGAAATATTATTATTAATATTAACTCCATTATATTATATTCTCAAATGAAATCTAGAAAAGGAAGAAAAATATTTAAACCGACTTCAAAAAGTGGGAGGTTCTCAATTCGACGCGTATGTCTTTAGGGTTTCCTATTTGCTCCGAAACTACTGGACCGGTTGAGTTGAAATTTAGTACACGTAAGTAAATCCGTGACCCAAAGACGGACGTGTGACATTAAATAATGAATTTGAAACATGGAGCCCACTTTTGCGTGTCCGAAACGCTGCTGATTTCGCGCTACTGAAGGCACGTAAAGCTGTTAGTTTCGGCTTCAGATCAAAAGTTAGAAGTCTAGGCTCAATAATTCTGTCACCAGGATGTATGAGATAGGATCACCTCGAAAACGCGACAATGCCTAGGTTGTAAAGTAGCTTCAATAGGTTGTAATTTTAAAAACCGCACTTGTTTTACAGTGCAGGCAGAAACATGCACGAGGCCATGTAGAGTAGCCAGCACACGCGGCTGGATATGTTCATCTCAAGAGCGCCCGTATTCCGTAGCGGTAGGGGTGATTTTCTTAGTGCGTACGTCCAACCGCATGTGTTGGCTTCTGTACATCCTCTTATATCTGATTCCTAAACATACAGGCACGGAATTAATAATTCTGTAGTAATTAGCTCATTGTATGTTACTAAAAATATGCATTGATATTACTCACTTTTCATGTTGCGGTAGATTTAAAGTAATGGAAGCTTTAATTGCATCCCCATATTTTAGATAACCAAATATGCCTACGAGTAAGTAAAGGGTGATAATTATGGCCATGCCGATGTTAAACAAACCAGTGAGACCAACAAAGTCTTTCGGGTGCTCCATATTATACTCTAATGCTAACACCTGTAAAAAAACGGAAATATATCATATAAAAAAGGCAAAATCAATAAAGGCAAAAATTTAAGGCAAAAAAATAACTCAATTTGATTGTATACCTATACAATAAACAATACACGTCTTGTTATATATTGTTTCTATTCGAAAAATATTCTATATTAGTTGGGACTCTATTGTAAAAAGCGTATACAGTTGCCCTAAAATGATTAATTTATGTACAGAAGCCATTAACTTTGTTAATTATACTTCGATGTAGTTACAGATAGAAAAATTAACAAATATCGCCGTTATACATTTTTCTATCTATAACTATTAGCATATGGATAGTTAAAAAAATATATAAAAAAATTATCTCTCTGTAAATAGAGTTAATGGCTTCCATATAACCTACAGAACCCTCTTCAAAATTAGCATTCGGATTTTCGGAAAATTATTTGTACCTATTTTTTTTATAACGAATGGCGGCACCACTTAGCCTCTGATAGCCCCAGAAGTAGTTACGTAAGGACAATACTGAACAAGTGAACAAGGTAACGCGCCTTCAACAGTTGTTACATATGATAGAAAAATGAAAATATACCCACGACGCCAACGGCTTCCAGGGCAAATAATGCCGTACCGACGAAATGTGGAATATGGAGCCACCCCTTCACTTGTAGTTTATCGTCCGATATAACGACATCGTCTTCGACCAAATAAAAGAACACCAGTATTATTCCAAAAATTGTCACTAAATTAGATAAGGAAGACAAAGGTGACAGCAGTTTTAGATTTTTTATTAAATTTAATATTATTGTGGGAGGTAGGAAGCATAATAACAGCATACGTAAGCTCGTCGGCTTACCGTAGAAATCACAGATCTGTAACAGTTACAAAATACCATTACGAGCCAAAAACTAACGAGGTATTTCATTTCAGTTTACAGAAAGCAAGTGCAAGCCACCTGTTTTATAGGTTTCAAATAAACGCCGCTTGCTTGCTTGGCTCAATTTGAAACTTATAAATGTTTGAAAAAAAAAAGGAAATGAAGCAAAAAATAAACCTCAGACTTAAAGGCACAAAAAGCTAAAAAATATATATTTGAAAGTCAATAATAAATAGGCTGGTAAAAAGGCAGGAATTTATAAAATTATTTATATACTTGTTTTATATTTTCTGCAACGAACACAAGAAATATTGTACATATTCCGAGTTGCCATATCACAAGTGTACATTCTACAAGCCAATAAAAGCAATCTCCAGACCACTTCAAACAGTCTGGCCCGTCGCTTATCGCCACTTTCATAGATTTTGGGAAAGCCATATAACCTTTTCGATGTCGCTTGCACAACTGGTATTGAGTGAAAATCTAAAAAAAACGTACATACCTTTAATGCTAGTTTATATTTTTCTGCGGTCATGGATACCTATTTTCTCATTGAGGAGTACCTGCTTTAATAGTTTTTTACTTTGTAACCGATACCGTCTGTATTTTACCATGTCCAGTAGTTTCGGAGATTAGCCCGTACAATGTACTGAGCAGTATATAAGTTACTATAGTTTTTTAATTATCCCACGGGAACTCTTTAATTTCCCGGGATAAAAAGTATCTAAGATGTAGACCAGCAATATAAAATACCGCCATAGAAAATTTCATTTAAATCGGTCTAGTAATTTCGGAGATTAGACCGTACAAACAGACAAACAGAGAAACAAAAAATCTAAAAAAGTCTGGATATGTTCTATATCACTTCTTACATCTCCCTGACTCGGTTATAAGAATTTTTTTCTATGTACTTACAGATTTTCGACCTCTACAGTTTTATTATATAGATTACATTAAAAATATCATAAGTACGATGTCGCCGACTCCATCAATTTTTTTTACAGATTTCGTCTATTAGGTATCTTCACTATTTATAAATCGAAGCGATAAATGATTTAATTGGGAAAAAAAGGAGGCTTGGAAGCACAATTATTGTTGATAGTGAATGCACCTGTATGGGCTGGATAGCCAAGGAGATGCGGTTTCCCGCCCAAGCGCAATGATTTACATTTTTCGCTTCGATGTAAAGTTGACTTTCTTAAATTTTACTTTATTTATGAAGGGCGTAGAGCGTCGGTGGCCAAATGGCTAGGGCCGTTGACTTTCATTCGGAAGTTTGCGTGTTCAAGTCTCGGAAAATACCAATGTGTTTTCAATCGATTTTCGAATTTATATGTACGTTTATTCGACGCTCTTATGGTGAGAGAAACATCGTGAGGAAACGTGCACATACCTGCGAAGTTATTCAAAGGTTGTATGTGAAGTTGACCAGCTTGCACTGGGCCAGCGTGGTCGACTAAGGCCTGTTCACCCTGATTTCAGGGTAGGCTCGAGCCCCTCGGTGGGGACATATTATGAGCTGTTAAGGAAATTGTAGCTTACCAGTAGCTGCATGCAGTAAGTAGCGAATATTCCTACTGTGACGAGCGCAACAGCGCTATAAATAATTCCCAGACCCTTTGTTGCTTGCGGCATTGCTAATATACCGGCACCAATACTGGCTTTTAATAAATGGGTCATTGTATCCAAATAACTAAAATAAAACATTGATGGTAAAACATACATTTCAAAAATTGCCGCGGATTACAGGCATACTATTGTCATCAGACATTTTAATAAATACAAACATATAGGCAGAAAGCAGTCACATGTGTTCATCCATCACACATTATGTTTACCCTGGGTGGGGTTTGAACCCGCGACCCTGTGCTTCACAGGCAGGCTAACTGGGCTACGGGTTGGCAAAAAGTAACTTATCTGTAAAAGAATATGTATACATACATACATACATACATATATACATACAAGTAAATACCTACGATATTTAAAGCATCTAACACTCGTGGCTCAGCGAGCTGTAGACTTCACGAGTCAGTTTATTTTAAGTGGTCTTAGTTTGGGTTTCCAGTAAGCTTACTAAAACATACCCCTTTGGTGAAAAGAGCGTGTCTGTACGTATTGTGTCTTTAACCACATCAACAATAAACTACCAAAAGAGTTGCTGCTGCGGATCCTCTCATACCTCGATGTGGTCAGCCTCGTTTTTTAATTAATTTTAATTTTAAATTCGACCCGCTAAATTAGTGAATAGCATCAGAATACCAAGCTAGTTGGGAAACCCCACAACTATAAAAACCCAAAGAAAAACCTGGAAATCCCCACAATTTAAATACTGACTCAAATTGAAATATTATTTATAACTAACGCACCTGATTACAAAATTTTACGAAAATCTGTAGTGAGAACATAATATGGACAAAGTGACAGAATGACATAAGAAAGCATTTTGTCCAAGCTGAAACGGAGACGCTTCCACTTACGCTCGCGCTCACTTAGTCAATTATTTTAACCCTAGGAAAGGAAATCAATGAATGATATAGCCCTCCGGTCGTTATACCTTTAGGTTTTTCGGGATTGGTTTCATACGAGGCATTCATGGAACTTATTCCGATCAAGTAATTATCGTACAAGTAATGTTAAAGGGTTAAAAATAAAGAAAAATAAACTAACTTTGTGGGATGAGGTATTACGCGATGTTCATGTGGATCGTAATCATTTTCATTTGATGCTGTAACAACATACAGTAAAATTAATTTATATACTTAAAGAAATTAAGCCTTAATGAGGAAACGCTGCGCATCGTTGCGGAACCGTCTCCTCGGCAGCGCTAACATAATCCTGCGTGTACTGTCCGAGCGATGGGACTCCCCTATGTTGAAGAGGTGGGTACAGATGCATTCCAGCGTTACGCTATATTTAATGTGACCTAATTCTAATTTTAATTCTAATTCTTTTTGTAATATATTTTATTATTTTATTTTATTTTGATAAAGAGGGAAGGTTTGATTGTTCGTTTGTTTGCATCTGAACCGATTTCTAAAATTCTTTCACTGTTGCGAAGCTACATGAGTAACACAGGCTTAGGCTTTTATTTAAAACAAAAAGAAGGATCCTTACTAAATATTTAATAAGGTAACCCAAGGAGTAAAACAAATTGCTAATAAATTGAAAAGGCTCCTAAAATACTGAACCAAAACTTGGTACAAAGATAGAATAGATCTTGGGAAAGAACATAGGTTACGTTTTACCGTGAGAAAAATTCTCATTGGAACGGGATTTTTTTTAAAGTGGCTGGAGTTGGCACAAAGACAGAATAGCGGAAGAACATAGGCTAACTCTTATCGCGGGCAAAATCCTTATTCCCACGGGAAAATCTAAAACGCAGGCGGAGCCGCGGCGGGAAGCTAGTACTAAATAAATCAATTTATAATCAGTTTTCAAAAATGTTCTTAATACTGCTACATAAGTCTTACATTTTTAGTACCATTTCGGTGTTCTAGGATTCTCTTTGCCATTCAAGGAAACTAAAAATACAGCCGTGTCCTTGGCTTTCTGGGAGACTTTGCCTATTTACGAGTTTCATTGTAGAGTTGTCCAGAGGGATGTTGCTTTCGGCATATTATATTATTATTACCTATACGACTATTAGAAATCCAAAGTTGAATCGGAATACTCACTTGCTACTGTATCAACAAAACCAGCCATAAACTTGTAGACCGACATTTTGAATCTTTATGCTTGCTTAAAAAATCTCTAATAAACAAATATAAATATTCTGTATATCCAGCTATAAATAGCTAAAATTTATTGTCAAAACACGTCAAAAATTTACTATCAGAGTTTCTGTCAAATCCAGTAAATCACATGGACTTAGATAGTTGCACTATGGTAAATTATATTTTAACAGGGAGGTAGGAAAACCGTGTTTTTCAAAAAACTGTTCTAGTTTTTGGATTCTAGCATAAGTGGTAATCACACTAGTTTTTATTGTGGCATCTAATTATAATGATGATTAGTATGTTACTTATGTTTTGTTAGATTTCTAGAATGGAATAGAATAGAATAATAGAATAGAATAGAATAGAATAGAATGGAATGGAATGGAGTGGAGTGGAGTGGAGTGGAGTGGAGTGGAATATACTTATAGATTCCACTGCCCCAACAATACAGCATTCCATTTTTTATACATTATCATAAAATCACGCAAACTTCTGCTGCAGCAGCAAGTTTTGCGTATATTTTATTTATATTTTATATGTATAACCATTCAAATCGCTAAACATCCACACATCGCATATCTCACAGCCTACATCTCGTAGCTAAAAATCTACCTCTACGGTAGAAAAAAAAATCCTTTAGAACCAAATATTTAGAAAAATCTGCGCGCTCCTAAAACATGTCAGCAAGGATGTTAAAGTACTACCGTGTAGGGAGATATATTTTGTTCTATAGCTAACAAAGACAGACTCTATCCAACCGAATGTCAGTATCGCCATCCGCCGCCGCCGTGGTGCTTTGACTTGCAACCTAGGTACTTAGTTGGAAAACTTATAATTGGTAAACTATTCTAATCATATTGCTTGTTTGACTGTAAAAATATTTAAACTTTGTACAATAGAAGCTTAGAGAATGTTTGTTAAAGTGTTTCTTGAAATGGAAGAATTAGCGTGTTAGCGTTTCGCGCAGTCGCAATAAGTAAGTGAGGGAGGGGGAGAAGGAAACTCCGTCCCGCTCCCTGCCCTCCTCCCTTCAGTAGTGCGGGGGTGAAGGGAGAGGGGTATTGAGGGCTGCTCAGAGAGGGTGACGTGACGCCCGGTTACTGAGTTGTTCACGATTGCGTCCTGTATTTATTCATTTAAACATATTTTAAGTAATAATATCTAGTAAACAACGAATATAAATTCTCGGGAGTAATTTATAGTGAATAAATATTATACGTGCTATTTAAGAATTATCAAAATTCAACTAATTCTTCCTTTACGTTATAACTGCAAAAATATAAGTCATAAGAGTATTAAGATAAAGAACATTTTTTCAAAAATTTTACGTAATGCCATAAAAATGTGATTTATAAATATCATGGTTTCGTGGAATCTATTGGTGATATTTCCATTGCTTGTGTAGTTACATAATATGGGTAAGTTTTCTTAGGTATCTGACAATATTCAAAGGAACTGAACTAAATAATTTCGATCAAAACATTTCTTTAAGAGTAACAATCTTCGATATACGACATATTTTTTAAAATATAAGTGTACCAATATTATTTTGTGTTGCCTCTGAATCTGTTTTTCAAATCTAGTAAGTATAAATAGTTCATTTTTGTTTACCTAGTTAAAGTTTGGAAAGCTAATCACGAGTACCTATAGCACAGTTTATTAAGCAAGTTTAAGTGTGATAAAAATAATATAACAACATGCTACATACATATAGAATGGAGCGATATTTGACTCAATAGGGCAAGCTATCTGTAACAAACTGATTATTTTAATGGCTTACGTAACATTTTACCACATTTTACAGCAAAGTGAAGTTATTATTGTACTTATAACTTTTGGACGCATCAATTATATTAAGTCATAATTCGGTCCTAAAGGCAAAGATTTATGTTTTTATGGCAAGCTCGATAGAAATGTGTTTTTTTCCATTAGGAAATCTTAAAATTCCTAATGGAAAAAAAAGGAATTGTAAGTAAATGTTCTTAAGAATTTGAAAAAAAAAATAGTATGTCCAGGAACAAAGTTCGTACAGAGGTATTAAGTTTTCGAAGTTTTATCTGTCAATCATCCATAAAAAAAATAAGTATAAGATGATTTGGGTCACATCACAACGACAAAAAACAATAGGTACAGTCCTTAGAGAATAAATATTAGATTTTTTTATATTTATACTCTAAGGTACAGTCCTTTTGGTTTCGTCTCTGTCATGTAAAACAGCGTAGATATCCTTTGAATTCCAAATGTATCTACAGGTGTTGTTTTTTGACATGGTAACTAGAAAATAAAGTAAATTTTAGTTAGCCCTCAGAATCTATTGCTCCATTGGTTTTATCTAAATCAGAGTTATTATTGACCAGTATTATTTATAGGTACACACGTATATTTCTGAGTACCAAAATACTTGTCGTAACTATAGAGTATATTGGTAACGTTTATCAAGGCATTCTCAGCATTGTAATAGATGTAGCAGTTAAAGACCTAAATAGTCATGTCGATGTTAATGTTGATTGATGTACAGGCGGGCAGAGCGTCGCCGGAGGGTGTGAGGTGTGAGTCGCGGGGAGGGTATTGCTCCAGCGCGAAGAGCAGCGGCCGGGAAAAGCGCGCGCGCAGCCAGTGCGTCGGAGCACTCAGCCCAGTCGCATCTCCCGCCAGCCGCCACTACACGCACCACTTCTGACCGCCACTATAACTACAACGGCAGGTAAACTATATTTAAAACAACACGTTTTTGGCAAAAGCTTCGCCCTTGACTGTTCTTATACTAGGTACGCAATTTTTTATGTAACAATATTGCAACATACATTGATCTGTGCGAAAAGTTTATAAAAAATATAACTCTCCTTATGTAAATTCTAGCAGTATTAGCGAATTTTTTTCATGTCTGATAAAAGAACTACAGTCACTTTTAGTTCATGAATGGGAAGAATAAGGTCCAAATAATAGAAACAGGTATACTAGTTGATATAACTTTAACATTGCACAGTAACAGATTATTGTCACTTATTGTGTCCAACCACAATAATAAAATAAAAAGTCACAAGTTGCACTTTTAACTGCAAGCTTTCCAACATCATATTTTTATAAAATAGTATATATTTAGTGCGTTTTTATTATTACAATACTCCTTATTACTAAGTTGGTAGAAATTGCTACTTTAGCAATAAGGCCACCCATTTGTACACGTATATTATAGTAACTGTATTTCTCGTAATTTATTACAGGTGTGCAATAAAGTATAAATTCTATTCTATTATATATTATTCTCCGTTCTGACAAATTATACTGTTAGAAATAAAATATAGTCAAGCAAAGTTAATTCAGTAATTGATTGGCGGCGTAAATATTTGTTTGTATTGATTGAGCGTGTACCATTAGATGCACTTCATAAAAGATAAGAAATGTTAAAGATTATAATAATAATATAATATGGAACATATAAAAGTATGATATGTAGCAAAAGTTTCAAACGTAGTTTACAACACAATCTTGAATATAAGTTATGCTGAGCCTTTTGAAATTCAGGATGAATTGAACTTGTCACAACATTGTTCATGCGTCGATGGAATTGTTGATATTGGCTTGGTTACCCGTAAGTATGAATTGAATGAATGAAATCAGTGCGTTAAATAAGTTGGAATCAATGTCATTCTATGAAACGAGGCGGCCGCGCTCGGCCAAACGCCCGGCTCAATCTGTCTTCATGCGTTGTTGACTTAATGTCATAGCTAAATTCTTCTATGATTAGATACCAAAAACTACGGCAGCCTAAAGCAAATTAGGGCAACTAAAAAAACAGTAATATGAAGGTGGGAGACGGTAATATTATTTCAATATTGCGTCTAAATAAAAAAGCAATCATGTGAATATTGTATGTGCAGCCTGATTCAGAATTAGGTATCCCGGCAAAAATCTATGCAGGTAATACTCTGCAACTGCGCCACCACCTAACTTCGCAATTAATTAATTACAAAGTGTAAGTCAGACTTATATAATGTACGATCTCGTGCAAGTGCAAAGGTAAACGCCGATTACGACAGGGAGGGTCCGTTTTCATTGCAGGAGACTGTACGTAAGTCGAAAAATCAAGTAAAACATTTATTGTGGCGCAACTGGGTAGCAATTTTTACAGCTGACTGTACTATTACAAATTGCCTTTTGCTATTAAAATAGGCCAGTAATAGGGATCGTAGATAGCTCAATGGGGGGCATCCGGCTAGCACTTGCCTCGTCAAGCTCTACCCACGGCCGCTGACGTCATTCATAGGGGCCAACCCTCCTACACTTAAATTTTCTTAATCTGCTAAAAAATACACTCATCAAAAGCGTTTAGGGATCAGGTACTATTAATCCAAATACCAGGCCATGTCATTATTGTTTCCTCACTATATGGATGAACTTCCTTTTTAATCTAAATAAAGTTCGTTATAAAACCATTAAATAGATTCTATAGCAATCTTAAAGCATGTAATAAACCTCAATTGCAGCAATCACTTCGTCGCTAACAGCCCTTACATGTCCCCACCGAGGGGCTCGAACCTATCCTGACGCAGGGTGCAGCAACCCTACTCTAAAATGTAGTTGATGCCTACTTACTACGCTTAGTGCATAATATAATTTGCAAAAGAAAATCATGGCTGTTTGTTAAACAAGGATACATCTAATAAGTTGTTTTTTGTTCCAGGACCTAGTGTAACTAATTTATGATGGACGATGTGGAAGGAGAGACAATTCGCCTGCAAAAAGTGAACGACAGTCCGAACAACGCGGCAAAGTGAGTTCATCATTAATTGACAAAAAAATATGAATGACATTTACTAACCTACCCTGAATTCAGGATAAACAGGCTTTCGCCTGATTTTATCATTATAGGTAACCAATATGAAACTTTCAATCATGCAAAAAATGGATTGGATTGGAATTCAATTAAGCATGTTAATAATTTATAGACCTTAATTTTGTTTTTCTTTTTTATTTAAAATCGAATTGTGAAGTATCCTGGAAAAAAGAAATCGATTCTAATTAGTCCGTCAGTTAGATTATCGAAAAAAATTGAACACTTTTTTTTCAATTTGACGAATATTATATCGCATCAAAATGTAGGAGAAGAGTGCTATGACGTCACTTTTTCCGTACAATTTGTATGGCGTCCATTGGCGGCGTGTCGTCAACTCGTCACTGGAAATTTCAAAGTGCTGTATCGTCGGCATTTTTCGTTTGCCAGACAAAAAGAAACGTATACATTATTGTTTAGTAATCTAACTGACGGACTTATTAGATTATATAGATTTATATATTAGATTTTAGGACACTTCCTTATTGTTAGTTACTACAGGCCGTGTTTACATGTAATTAACAAAAGTGTGTCTTGAGGAATGGATAGTGTTTGATGAAAATCAGAACGATAATGAACTGTGCATAAGACAGAAAAACGGTTAAAATTTTGTATAATAATACATTGAAAATAGTACATAATACAAATAATTGTAGAGGCTGGCCCCTTTATTAGGAAAAATCCTGTACCATAGGAAACCGGCCTCCTTCTCGAAAACTTACACAGGAAAGAAAGAAAGAAAGGAAAACTCAAAATTTTAAAAACTAAAATAGCAAAGAAATTCTTTAAATACAACATGCATAAGTGTAATGAATGATTGTGTGTGTGTAAGAGAGAGTGTGTTAGGACTACTGAACCGTCCCATTGCCCACACATGCGTGTTACTCTACCGGCAACAACTAGTAATTATAAACTAAAAAAAAAATTATAATATATAAAAAATATATATATGTATAAATCGGCTTTTCAGGGAAGTTGTAGACGAAAACTATGACCCGCATCTGCATCGAGTGGTGGATAAACCAACAAAGTAAGTGATTTTGTTTTGTTTTTCGATTTTTCATTTATTATATTAATTGAGTTGCCTGATAGGAATAAAAAAAAAAAAATTAAAATTTTCCCGTTGACTGTATTTCTTGTCAATCTTGGTGTGCAATTCACATTATTTAATTATTTTATCCCATTCCATTCCAATCTATGCCATGCCATTCCATGAAGGAAGAAAAAAATTATGGGCGTGGAATTTTTTTTTCCTCCATGATTCTATACTATTAAGTTGAAATTATTTTTTTCATGTCGGCAGTAACTTCGAGACGTTGGTACACTTGTTGAAATGCAGTCTTGGTACTGGTATCCTAGCCATGCCGCAGGCGTTTGCCCGCGCGGGGCTCATCACTGCGATCATTGCTACGGTCGTCATCGGCATTATCATCACTCATTGCCTACACGTCCTAGTAAGTACCACTAAGGTCATACTCATAATAAGCTGTGTTGATAAGTACAGATTTATTTTGGGATTTATAGAAACGAACAATGAAAGAATTGGTTCCAGCTTAAAAAATAATATTTTGCACTTTAACTTCTAGCATTATTAGCTAGGTGGAAATAAGTGGAGCAACTTAATCTAAGCTGCCAGCACATTTTTGCCAAAATTTTATTATATCAATAATTAAAAATTATTATACCATCCTTTAAAGTGAAATAATGAAATTTCAATTTAGAAATAATATATTTCTATAAATTTAACTTCAAAGCGCGTTCGATAATTGTTAAAGCGATTTTGACTATTATCAAAATAGCTTTAATGCATACCATTTATCTGTTAGAATTTGTTTGCAGGTTCGAGCCCAGTATGCCCTATGCAAGCGACGTCGCGTGCCCCTGCTGACCTACCCCGAGTCGATGGTAGTAGCTCTTGAGATTGGTCCCAAATCTCTGAGACGGTTCGCTGGAAGTTCTGCTGTGATAGTCGACGTTTTCCTGGTCGTCTACCAGCTTGGCATTTGCTGTGTGTATACAGTATTTATAGCAACAACTTTAAAAGATGTGAGTTTACAACGACAAAATAATAGTGCTTAATCGTCAATATCATTTCTGCCGAAATACTTCTACTGTTAAACAAAGTCCCTTAACATTTGCCGATACCTAATAATTCACTATACTGTATACCATATTAGTATATTTATGTACGTACATGCTCCATATCTATGTCACCGATCAATTAATCTAAGTGGGACATAACATAACGTTAGATCACGCCGAGAAACGAATCAACTACGAGTATCTTATAGCTTCTTTATGTAGATACAAGATCAATAGATGTATTGAAGCGCAATTTTCCTTGCTCTTAGATCTGTATACATATTATCTCTTCTCTTTTGTTTCAGCTCGTAGATCCATATCATGAAATGGCTCTCGAAATTCATATGTTAATTATCCTGGGGCCCCTTATCGCTGCTAACTGCATCCGTGATCTCAAAAAGTTGGCACCTTACTCCTCTGTAGCCAACCTTTTGACTTTAGTAGGCCTCGGAATCATAGTCTACTTCCTTTTAGCGGCAGACAAGTTGACAACAGACAATTTGGATCTATGGGGCTCTTTTGAAACGTTCCCACTGTTTTTTGGAACAACACTTTTCGCACTCACAGCAGTTGGAGTTGTAAGTATCTTAAATGTTTTAATAATAATAATATGATTAGCCAGATTTATTAAGTATTTTTGACGTCTTAAAAGTGTAATGAATAAATAAACACATTGGTGTAATTAAACTCGCGTGGACAGAGAAACAGAAAAAAAGAAATTATCTGGATTATGTTCTACTTCACTTCTTACATCCTCCTGAATTGAAATTTATCTTTTTTTTCTATGTACAGATTGAACATAGAAAAAAAAGATAAAATTCAAGTCAGGAGGATGTAAGAAGTGAAGTAGAACATAATCCAGATAATTTCTTTTTTTCTGTTTCTCTGTCTATTTGTCTGTTTGTACGGGCTAATCTCCGAAACTATTGAACAGATTTGAATGAAATTTTGCATGGAGGTTCTTTACATCCCTCCCCCAAAGTTACCGTAGGTTAGCTACGGAAAAGTCGACAAACAACGCGGTCGTAGCCGAGGGCAGTCAGATAGTCCCAAATATATTTTGAAAGAGCTACTCGATGTTACACGTCGTTCTTTAGGTCACAGATTATATATGTATAGGTACCAAAACTCAATTGGTCCTATATTTTTATAAGCAATTGACTGTGGCAGAAATACGAACAGACACGAGTGATCCTATAAGGGTTTTATTTATCTTTTGAGGTACGGAACCCTAAAAAGGCCAGTGCTTTATTTTGACGGGCAATTTTACACGGCTAAAAGCAGTTTGATTTCAGGTTATTGCTTTGGAAAATAACATGAAGACACCCAAAGATTTCGGGAAGCCTCTTGGTGTGCTAAATATAGGAATGGCGTTCATCGTGCTACTGTATGTGGTTATCGGTGCTATTGGCTACATTTTCTGCGTGTCAAAATGTAAAGACTCTATCACACTCAACATGGGAGCTGGTTGGTAAGAATCGCCGTTTTTTCACAGTCCCACTAATTTGTCCTACTATTGGGACCACAGGAGACTAGTTTCTTGTAGATCCGCTGATAAGAAAGAGATATTCATTGCTCAAAGTCATCACGATTCTTTGAATTAATGAAAGAAATATTCGATGAAATATTTGTTTTATACTTTATGAGCATTCTGTTCTTATAAATCGGTACCTTCACTTAATTTATTGTTTTTTTGGGATCATACGAATATGTCTGGGATCATATTGACATAAATCATACTAATATGATTTATATAGTCTTATTTGCTCTGTCCACGCAATGTACTGCTGTGGTGTGTATCTCGATGGCCCCGTAGCCTAGTTGGTTTGATAGTACGCCTGCCTTGAAGCACAGGGTCGCGGGTTTGAAACCCGCCCAGGGCAAACATTCGTGTGTTGCTTGTGTTTGCCGTGTGTTTGGATGTTTTATATGTATATGTATACGTATGTATATCAGTCTGAAACCCATAGTACAGGCTCTGCCTTGTTTGGGGTCAGATAGTTATGTGTGAGATTTCCCCGCATAATTTAGAATACTCTCCTGCAAGTATGTTTTTCCCGCGATAAAAAGTCGTCTACCAAGTCCTTCCTATCTTAATTTAAAGTATAAACACAGAAGTATATAATACTACTCGTACAGAAGGGAAATTCACCTCCCCGCAGCAAAACAAATTCACCGCTTGATATCCCCCACGCCCCGCACCCCGTACCCCACAGGCGCCGATGGGTGGTATATTCAATGAAGTACAAATAGTAGGTATTTTCTTTTTCAAATCGGGTTCGTTCGGCCAATCGAGAAGGCCAATGCTCTACTCATCCCATTGGAGAAAAAAAAAACTTATTGTCCATAAATAGCAGTACTAAGCAAGCACTTACTTGTCAGTGGGGAGCTAACTAAGCATTTAAAAGACTAAATTTATAACTATATTTATATTAAGTATAATATTTTTACGTACTATAACGTTTTTACATAACATGAATAAATAAATAAATAAATTCTTTATTACATATAATAAATAAACATAACTGTGATTCTTAAAGCTAATGTATAGATGCGAGCTTATCTTAATAAGAAACCTCTTCCAGACTTATAATATGCCTTAATAGAATAAATAATATCACTGCATAATGATTGCTACCTAGTATTTTTTCCTTTTAAACATTAATCGCGTAAAGGATAATAATAATATAATAATAATAATTTATTTTTAAAAACATTCATAAGCCAAAATGATTACATTGAGATACGGTAGGAGGTACATTTAGATATATTTATAATGCTTATGGCTAGTGGTAGTTCCAACAAAAGGAGATAGCTGACATTTAAAAAAGGAAGATCCTGTGCTATAAATGTCAAAGGATCACGACATTTTCCATTAAAAGGAGATGTCAAAATTAGTATGGAAGGTAGTTTTAAATTATTTGAAAAAATGAACAGGTATTCTACGCATATAGGATAAAAGGGTATATAATCAGGATTACTTGAAAAAAAAAAGAATGGAGCCTCCGTTTATTTTATAAATTGATTCGAATATTGGTTGGTAGAAAAATAAACGAAAGGTCTGGCAGTACATCTTTGCCTCTGGCAGTCCTTTCGAACCAATTTTTTCGTTCCGTAGTTGCTTTGAATACTTTTCAAAAAAAAGATAGAGCATGACATAATAATGATCTATGTCTCTTTCTAACTTTTTATTAGGATTTGATCGAAATCAAAAAGCTTGATAAGACATTAACTTGAATACCTATCAGTTGAATACCTGTCTGTCACCCATCACGTTGATATTCTTTTTTTTCTAGTTTACTTTTTATAAAATGAATCGAAAAAGCCTCAAGTTATTTAATAATTATTTTCATTAAATACTGCAAAAAATAGAGTACAAATTAAAATAATGTTAGTAAAAAAACAATCTTCGTCGGAAGATTTTAATACAAAAAAGATAACAGAATAATAGCTCGTGGAAATTCATTGATCGTTCGTTCCATTGAAACTTTTTATCTTCAATAAGTTTGCTATTTTTACGAAAACGGAGGCTCGATAAAATAATCTGATTAGTTATCCAGATACCCACTTACATAAGTTTTCTATGTCGATATACTGCTTATCTGTTAAATTTTTGTCCGAATAAAAAACCACTTTTATACATCTCCTTTGCAAGTTATCACGTACGGAATTCATTATCTGTATATTAATGCAGGCTGCTAGTTCGATAGAGCCTGTACCTATAGGTTTCTCTATGGGAAAACAATAAAAAAACACACTCTTTTTTTATATTTTTTGTGAAAATACCCAAAGTTGTACCTCGAATCTTTTACAACAGTTAGAAAGAAACAAAATATTTTAACCCGTGTTTGTTTAGTTTACGCGTTAAGATTAAAATATAACAAATATATACATCAGATTTTTTTCTATTTATACTCTAAGATATACATAAATATCTCAAATATATGCTCTAATTAAAAAAGGAAAGATCTGGAGCAGAAAAATAATTCAAGACAAACATTATGAGCAATCTTAGCTGTGGCACAGAATGGCTGTGGTCGGCTCACAGCAAACTACATAGAACCACGATGCCACACCACTTGTGGGGTGGGGTGGGACCAGGTTAGGCAACATAATGGTATTTTCTAAGAGAAGAACTAAAACTCGCCTAAACAAAGATACGGCGATTTTTGTGAAGCTCATAATGGCAGCTTGCCAGCTTGCGTACACGTCACCTCATGGAAATAAATGGGCTAGAAATTCTATAACCGGAAACTGCACGACCCCATTTAAAAATAACAATCAATAAATTAAAGTAAAAACCATAGAAGTAACATTTTTAAAATTCTAATTCTATTCTAATTTCTTATTGTATAGCGCTTCCTTTGATTTCGCCAATGTCGAGTGTTTATAGACTCTGCAGTTATATTTAAACATCCGAGTGTCAAATATTTTTGTAAGCTTTACCACAGAAGTATACAGGGCGTCCCACGGCTATGCCACATGGAGGGAAAGTACCTTATATATTGTTGCTAGAACATTTTACTGAAAGAAAACTTTATTTTAATTCTAAAAACTATTAAAAATGCATTCACACATTTTTTAATAATTACATGGTTGAACCGGTAATCTAACCCGCTACACGAGAAAAAAAATACCCTATAGTTTTATCATACCGATCGATAGGCTTCATCATAAGGATTCTTTTTTGCTAAATAACATACTGTTAGAAAAAATAAATAAAAGGAAGACTGTGTTGATATTAAATTTGACATACAAATTTGAATAGTGTGTATTTCATACTAATGAATAATTTGCACGCCTGCGAGCTGACTGGATAAATTGGACTGATAACCTAGTTTTTATTATTAGGGTTCCGTAGCCAAATGGCAAAAAACGGAACCCTTATAGATTCATCATGTCTGTCTGTCTGTCTGTCTGTCTGTCCGTCCGTCCGTATGTCACAGCCACTTTATTCCGAAACTATAATACCTATACTGTTGAAACTTGGTATGTAGATGTATTCTGTGAACCGCATTAAGATTTTCTTACAAAAATAGAAAAAAAACAATAAATTTAGGGGGTCCCCATACATAGAACTGAAACTAAAAAAAATATTTTTCATTAAACCTATAAGTGTGGGGTATTTATTAATAGGTCTTCAAAAATGATATTTATGTTCCTAATAACATTTTTTTCTAAACTGAATAGTTTGCGCGAGAGACGCTTCCAAAGTGGAAAAATGTGTGTGTCCCCCCCTCTAACTTCTAAAATAAGAGAATGATTAAACTAAAAAAAATATATGATGTGCATTACCATGAAAACTTCCAACGAAAATTGGTTTGAACGAGATCTAGTAAGTAGTTTTTTTTAATACGTCATAAATCGTAAACCGCAATTTTCCTTTCACTATTATTAAAACATCGATCAAAGTCACAACGAACTACAAAAACTTTTATATTATGTTACTGGCTGCTACGGAACCCTTCATGGGCGATTTCGACTCGCACTTGGCCCCTTTTTAAGACCTTGACATTGCTATACATTTATCTTAGCAAATAAATAATTTCTTTCTTTCTTTCTAAAAAGAGCTATAAAAAAATATATGATAACCTAAGTGTCACTTCACTTTCGTATGTGAATCTAACGATAACTCTCAAGCCAAAATCTATCAAGCCATATTTAGGCTACAAAGCGTGGCAAAAAATATGCATACATACAAACATACACAATTACAAACCCTTGAAAAACATAACCCTCATTCTGCAGTCGAGTAATACTTAAATTAAAATGAATCGCCAAAATTAACATACGCGCAAACATGTGATCCTGATTAACGATACTGACTGGAAATATGCACACCGACTCCAAATTTACCCTGTGTAAAATATGCACATTCATTATTGTATATGATCAACCAATATTGGGTTAAAGTGTTAGTCTACGTTCTTAGATCGAGAAAGTTTGGCACATTCAGCTAGCTAATAGCTTTGAGAAACATATAGGCTAGCACATTCCAACATTTAAGAGGAGTTATAAATAGATATGCGGTCGGGAGTCGGGACTAAAGCTGTGGCTTGGAAGAGAACAAAGCGGCGATGCGATGGGGCGCGTAGTTGTCGGTGAAAACAGCTGCATACAAATCTATTTTAAACCGTCGTCGTCGTCGTGTAAACTACACGCTGAAACCGCGCCGCTCGCCGCCGGCTGCCTGCATCCAGACCACAGCCTAACAGAGCAAGTATCATTGTTTGCTGATGCACCATGCGCTTGCGTCGCGACGACGCGGCGGCAATCAGCTTATACTGGCCCGCTAGCCCATCAAGCGGACTTTGATTCATTTGCCTTATTAGTATGTCACAAGTTGTTAAACAATAAACCAGAACTCCGTGATGATGATAAAAGACGCTACTCGGGTTAATTGCTCTTTTATGATTCTATAGTCGTCCGTCTGCTATAGAATGGGGATAATTCAATTCAATTTCTTATTGTGTAGGAGATAGGATCGGAACAGAATTTGACATTTCCAAATGTTCGTAAAAGCGGCTTGGTAATAATAAACACCTGACACTATTGGCGAAATCACTAAGAAGCGCCATATAAGAAGAAATAGAATTGAAGTAATCTGATTGTCATGAAGACTTCCTAATATTACCGCAAAATATTATTACCTACCGTAGTAAAATGTGGAATATTTCAGGGTTGAAGTAGGGTTACTATTTTAAAAAGTTGTGTTGTTGAAGTTGTTATATGGCTCGTTCAGTGTTTCCCATTTCTTCTTCACCTTCCTTCTAACAAAAATAGCTTGACTTTGTAGTAACACAATGTAGGTACCTAACTTCTGATATTGTATCACGCGATTTTTGAAACAGGGAATCCAAGACCGTCCAGATAATGTACGCGGTAGCGATTTTGATCAGCTACGTCCTGCAGTGCTACGTGCCGGTGGAGATCCTCTGGAAGACGTACACCAAGCCGCGGCTGGAGCGCAAAGGCTGCACCAACCTGCTGCGCTGGGAGTATGGCCTGCGCATCTTCCTCTGTCTCCTCACCTGTCAGTACCAAGCATTCACTTCTCTCATGTGAACTAACTTTTGCAGCAAAATTATATATGCAGTATATGTAAAGCGCGAGGAACTCAAGAACGTGTCAAACGCGACGTAATGACTAAACTATTGTGTCTCTTTTTACACCTCACAGCTTTTCGCGTGTTACATAGTTTTGAATTATGGTTGGAGAGGTACACTTTATCATTTGCTAAGATTTTGATAACTCTGGAAATAATGATTAATATCTCCCTTTTCACGACACTACAATGTTTTGCACCAAAAATTATGGCTACAGATTAGAAAAAGGCAAACTCACTGCGCTATTCTGCGGTATGGCATAGCGGCACCTGCCGTTTTTGCTATTGTAAAATATAAAATAGTGTGTTATATTTGCAGTTGTTCTGGCGGTGTCGATCCCCCGGCTGGGCCTGTTCATCTCCCTGTTCGGGGCGTTCTGCCTGTCCGCGCTCGGCATCATGTTCCCAGCCTTCATGGAGGTCTGCGCCGCTCTGCCCGACAAGCTGGGCCTCTGTAAATATATCCTCGTCAAAGACATCGTCCTCTTTATCATCGGCTTCATCGGCATGGTTGCCGGAACCTATTCCACTATCACAGCAATCATTCTAAGTTTCTAGGAAAAGTAACGTCCAATCAAAGTAAAGACTATGCGATACTTACACGCTTTGACGATGCGACCAATTTTTGAATTACATCGCTTTAGCTACACGGGCGAGTTCATAAAGTACATAATATTAAGATATTGTAATATAGTGTTCACGAATTTGTGATCTGCTCAAAGACTATGATCATAGTGTTGAGATCTTCGCAAAGTGAAGATTCATAGATGATTTACCGTTGAACTTTGGAATGCATTTTAAAATATTTGCATTAAGTATGTATGTAGTTCCTGTTTTAAAGATTACTTATAATGATTGCGCTGTGCTGCATACTGTTTTGTCGTTTAAAGCTAAACGATCTCATTCCATACAGCTCTGTGATCTAATGAAGCGCGGTTGTGTCTACAATGGCCTTTAACTGTACCTGTTTGATCCCAGTGCCTATAGTACATAGTGTTTTGAAATACCTATTACCTAACCTGTGAAAATACACTGCAGAGCGCTTTTCGACAAGTTTATAGATGTTGTACGTGGTATGTTACGATTCCTGTATACCAAATATTTGTTTATGGGAATTAGCTATTTGATGTAGGATCACATTATTGTTTTACTATAGATATTTACGTATAATTTAAATTTACTTTATTGTTGTTGTGCTAGTTTATTGATAATAAACATTTTTTTGTAGTAATTATATTATTTTTATTCTTTTATAACCCACTTTTTATCCTTGCCTTGTCGGGCGGGCTACTTCATAGTTTTAAAGTTCACTAAAAATAAAATAACAAAATACATAGATCACGTATTTTAATAAGCGAAGCGTATATTCATTAAATGAATAATTATTAATTCAATTAATGAAATTTTTTATTGAAATTCTTTCAATAACAATTGGTATAAAACTATTTTTACTATAATATCAATTAGCCTAACTTCTGTAGGACCACGTAGGACGTAAGTTCAGTAAGGCTACTTATTCTGTAGAGCACACGTTATACCCAAACCTTTGTTTTGTATTTGTGTGGCCAACGATAATTTAAATTTAAATGACATAACTAAGAGATGTAATAATGTCCAAAAGTTAAACAATAAATTCTTTGAACTCTTTGAACTCTCTTTGAACTGTGTGTAGATAACACAAGGCACGACCGACGCCACAAGAGCGCTCGAGGACCTTCATTTGTTTAAAATTAGATTCTAAAGGCAATGAATAGGTACACACACGAAATTGCGCGACTGAATTTCTGCCGCAAGGGTAAGTTCGGCACTCATGGTGTGTCATATCCTTCTCGGCAACGTAAAATCTGGCCGCGGAACTTTAGTCGCGTACCTTCGGCATAGTGTTTAGTCACTTACAATCAGATACCGAAAAATAAAATAAAATAAAATACCTAAATCGACCATTCATTCGGGTACACAAGGTCAGAGTTTCAGAATGTCAGATTTCCTGCGAGTACTCGTAGTAACTATAAAGAGAGGTCTTAATTAAATCGCTAACTTCTTATAACGAAGATTCATTTGTTCGCACTTGGTCGGATTCGCAACAGGTCGGATTCTTATAGTCTGGTAACAGCATAACATTTTCTATTCATCATTGACAGCTTATGTTTGTCCCCACCGAGGGGCTCGAGCCTACCCTGAAATCATGGTGATAAGGCCTTAGTCGACCACGCTGGCCTAGCGCGGGTTGGTGAACTTCACACACAACCTTTAAATTACTTCGCAGGTATGTGCAGGTTTCCTTACGATGTTTTTTCGTCACCGACCGTTAGAGCGTCGAATAAACGTACATATCAATTTGAAAATCGGAAACACGTTGGTACGTGCCGAGGTT